>VZSV01000008.1:9392075-9394575 GCA_013398735.1 Nothocercus julius | reverse complement strand
TCTAACATTTAGCTGATACATTAGTGGGTAGCAATTCTGCTTCAGGGATGTTATAAGTAGTTCATCTACCAGTTGGGAATCATTATGGGCACTAGTATGGAGGGTTAGATATGATAGAACAATAAGGGATTTTGAGAAGTGCCTCTACCCTTCCCCCTCCCACAGACAAATACTTCCTACTTTGATACCTTTTTACAACTGTATCTTCTGTCTTGAAAACAGCAGTTCCGTGTTAATCAGATGTTTTCAATATAAACATCACAGCAGCTATCTTTATCTAGGTTTCACAAAGGTTATTTAAACTAGCATAGACAAATTTGCCAGTTAATATGCCTTTTGACTGAAGTTGTATAAAATTACATTTTTATATAAAAAATAGCATATCTCTATGTATACTCCTACCAGATAGTTGATGGGGAAAAGCTTGCTTAAGCATTTGCATTTGTACTCCTATGCTAAACAAGCAGGTGCAAAACTAGATCCTGGAATTGTTCATAGGCTATAAGAACTAAAGCAATGCCTTTAAAACTATAAATTCATTATGATCATGCCTTATGGTCAAAAATTGGAGAAGGCAGCTATTAATTTCTGTTGAGACATGCTCAGTTGTTATCACCTGATTTTCTTACCCTCGCAATCTCACCTGGACATACTTTAAACTTTCTCATTTTTTGCTATAGTCTTGAAGTTAAAACATTTTCCAAAATGTACAAACAAACAGCTAATTTCATTGCACTGCTGTCTGTATGCAGTGAAATAAAATATGATTAGCTAGCTGAAAATGTGTAACTTTTCAATCAGTAGTTAATTCAGTCCCAGAACCATATTCATATAGGTTTGAAACAAAATTGACCTTCTTGTTTATGTAATCTGTATATACAATAACTGCCTGATTCAGTAACAAGCTCTCAACAATGTAGATTTTCTGAGACCCAGGAAAAGAAGCAAAATCTAGTATTCTTATGAATAGATCCGTCACCTGCGCACTGCTAATGCTGTGAGGTTTCTGCATTTGGAAGGGGCGAAATTAGTATCAAGAGACAAATTCTCTGCATTATGCAGAAAACAAAATTCTCCTGCTACATTCTAGAGCAGCCGAACTGAGAGGTGCCTCTGTGGGGAGGGCAGAAGCCTCGAGGGGCTCTGGCACCACTCCCTGTGCCTGCTCGTGTCTCTTGATGTAGGAAGTTTACGGGAACGGAGCAGGACCTGACCAGCACCAGAGGTGCAAGTAGCGGCCGACCCTCTGGGCTCTGCGCACGCTGATGCACGAGAAGCAGTTGTAGCGCAGGATCCCACTCCGCACAGAGGATGTGCCCTGCCTTATTCCTGGCCTTCCAGAGCTGCAGCTGTAGGCAGCTGAATTAGGGCTGTTTCACTGTCCAAGGGCTGCGAGTGGCCGAAATGGAGTAGGATCTCTCTTGAGCACACCGACCCCTGCCTGTAGGCCTGGTCAGGATAGGTGCTGAAGTTGTTCTGCATCTACTCTTAGTTTCAACAAAATTGTTGCCTTTAACTTAGTATACTATCTGTCTATAGTTAAACACGTGGTAGGAATCTGAATTTAGGGATGCCTCATGCTAATGAAATTACCATTATTGTGTTCATTCCATGTTTACTAGAGGTTAGTGGGTGATGTGCCATTAACAAAAAACCCTGCCATGCACACCTGCCTTTTGACTGTGTGTGCATGGGTGAAGAGAAGCAAGTGGTTCTCCCTTTCAAGCTTACAGCACTGTAAATCAGAGGGATGTTGTCTTGTTGGATCTGGACCCAGATGGAGATGGACTTTAAACAATAGCACTGACAGAGGTGTGAATCCTCTCACCTCATCTTAATGGGGTGTTAAATTAAAAACTTAGTTATGACCATATAAACATTGTTGTTAAGACAGTTGTCCACCGCACACAAACCTATCATGAGTCATTGAACACATACATTTTACAATATATTAAAATATTCATATTGTCAATGTGTAATATAATAAAACCTACTGGATTTATTTCTCAAATTTGGAAATGCACTCTATCTTTTAAATTACTGCTTAAATGTTTAGCTTATTGATGTGTGGTGTCATTTATAAATTCACAGCTGTCATATATCGCTTATTTAGATTAAACCCGATTTGCATTGTTTAGAAATGCTGGTGAAGTACATTTAAATTTTGTTTTATTTTAAATATCATTGTTATGGTATGACGATATCTTGCAATGTACTGCTGAACTAATTCTGAATAGCTCCAAGTACTGTGCAGGGCTTGAGAGGGACAGTTTTTGCCTAGTGTTCCAGACTCTATTTAAAAGAATTAAAAATTTTATCATAGAAGATAACTCTGTTGAGAAAGAGCCTGTAAACTAACTTTCTGCTGAGGCAGAGGTGAGGTACATCAGATATACCCATTTTGGCAGGACTGATGCATTTCTTGACCAAGCTGCTGTGCATGTGCATGTGTGATATGTGAGTATGCAGCAAATGCATTGCACAAATGCATTGTACCCCA
>VZSV01000008.1:9384575-9387075 GCA_013398735.1 Nothocercus julius | reverse complement strand
CAGTTACTGATGGATTCAGACAATTTTGTGTTCAAAGTTAATGAATGTTGGCTTTGATCGGCCTCTGACTGTGATTGGGAGTGTTGGTTATATCCATGCTTAATGTAAGTCACCCAAAATTCTTGGTTGCACAGAACTGAGCTTACAGTCTTTCAAGGAAAATCTAAGTGAGACTCTGTAAAAATGTACCATGTGCAAGGAGGCAGCCTATCTGAATAGTAAATCCAAAGTGTTTCATTTGAATCTTAAGTGTGTGGTCAAAGGTTGTGCTGCAAAAGCAGTATATCCAATTGGATTGAATACAGGTGTCTTCCTCTCGCAAAACCCGCTTGGTTTCCTGTCCTTGCTCTCCTATCCACTCACTGAGAGTGACATTCCAGAAAAAGGCACAAAGTTCAAATAACCAGGCTGCCTTTAACGTGTGTGCGGCCATCTCTGTCTACAGGGTTTCTAGATGCAAAGTATGTGCATCTCTTCCACACTCCTCCCCACTTTCTGTGAAACACACTCCTGCATCAGAGCTCCCAGGGAGCAAGCGGAATCTGTGCCACCATTGTACTTGCAGTTTCCATATAGGGTTTTTGATGAATTTGCTTTAGGTGATTTTCCCCTCATGCATGTCTCAGGAAGGCAGGTAGCTTCACATTGTCAGTTTTCCATCTGTAGCATGTGGATAATTATACTTTCCTGCCTCACATGGGTGTTGTGAACAGTAATTAGTTAATGTCTTTTCAGCACTTTTATTCTATAAATACTAAGCAGTTATTGTGGTAATTATTATTATTTATTATTTTATTGTTGTTCTTCAAGTAGGGATTTTGAGCATTCAGAGACTTATCTCTTTATAAGTCAGATGTGAATATTTGAAGGCATAACTTCATATACATTAAATGACAGTTTTGCGGAAGTGCCAGTTGATAGTATAAAAAGTTGAAGCAAATTTCATGCTTGAAAATTCACAAATCCACCCCAACTAAAGCAAAGTATTCTTTAAAAATTTACCTCTGAAACAACTAGATCATCCTGCCATCCAGAGAAATCCAATGTCTGTAACATAATAAGACATAACAGGGTTTACATTAGTTGATTAATAGCGCATGCTTTGGGTGTGCTGTGAGCACTGAAAAAAAGCTTGTTTGGCTAGAGGGAACGTGGCTTTGGACATCCATGGTTGAGCTGCAGCCTTGTGAAATCCAGCAGTTTGGTATTCCTGAGTTCATGTCAAGCTCACTGGACTTCTGTAATTCATATGTAATGAAATTTAGTTTCTCTTGAACTCGAAACTTCAACAAAACTTATTTAAAGATGAAACCATCAAATTTCCTGCAATTTGATATGGAAAGTACATGCCTGCCAAGGGTCATGGTGAGCATGGTCAGAGTATTTCCTCACTTAAAATACTCAGCTCTGAGATTTGCTTGGCCTTGGGGTTTTCTCTGAAAGATTTGTACAGCTCTAAATTACCTATTTTTTAAAGTCTGTAAATCCTGCTTTTTGCACTAGGGGACTGAAACCCAAGTTTTTCCTCAGAGAGAGGGGAATCCTGATGTGGGAAATGCTTCCCTTTCAGATGGAGGGCCTAGTTTCACTGACAAGTTTCCTGTTTTTTGATGTCTGTGGAAGCGTTTTTACACAATCTGAGGAGTGTAATTGGTGTGAAGGATTCAGTTTCGCAGGCCAAAAGCCCAGGCATGGGAATGCACAGCCGCTTGGAAGCGGACACAGAACGAAGTAGATCTCTGGCAAGCCTCTTGAGAGCTGACTGATGGTGGAGCACTGTGGGGGGAAGGCATGGAGGCTGGCAGGTAGGGCAAAGGGAGAGGAAAAGGTGGGAACAGAGCTATGGGAAGCTGCAATCATCCACTCCTAGTCTATGAAGACCAGGAGAAAGGAATGCAGTTCAAGCCGTAAGCCATCGTTTTCTTGGAGCCTCTTAAGTAATCCATGAAAGCATGACTGTAATTGGATTAGAGTTTGTGTGGAGGCACAGAGCCCCTGCGCAGATGTCCTTGACTTGCTGTCTGCTTCCCTTGTGGAGCAGCTCTGAATTTTGCTGGTGAGGAGAGGGCCATCGTGCTAGGCTGTCGCTGGACGCTGGGCTTTCCAGTGGGGCTTCCCTGTGCTGCCGGTTTCCTGCTCCTTGGCCCACCTACGCTGCAAATGGCCGGCTCATCCCAGGCCAAACTGCCTGCTGTGTGTGGCACAGGCCAGCGGAAAACACCCTGGCTTTGGGCACGAGGCAGAGGTGGTTGCGAGATGTTTCGGAGAGAGGAAGGCCACCTGTGGGGCTGGATTTGAGAGGCTGGGCAGGGCAACCACGTTAGTCTCTGCAGCAGAAGGCAACTGCTCCCCTGCTCCGCAGGATGGAGCACATCAGGATTTCCTTCCCTCTTGGTCTTTCCCCTGGGATTTTATATGGGAAGGTATGATCTCCATACAGTAAGCTGTCAGCTCTATGGTACCTGGGCTGTTTTGGCTGCAAGAGAGAATTTTTAAGGTA
>VZSV01000008.1:9357694-9384035 GCA_013398735.1 Nothocercus julius | reverse complement strand
TTTTTTTTTTTTATATCAGCCTAAGCTAAAAGACATCAATTTCAATAAAGTTTCTTAAACTTAAGTTTGAAAAAAGAAAGTTAATTCATCTAAGATGAAGGGACAGTTCAGTCCCTTTTGAGTTGCAGTATTTTTTTTCCTTGTCCTCAAGGAAGTCACCCTGTAAGCTTTTTTTTTTTTTTTTTAATAAATCTTACAATTTCTAGCATGTATTTTCAGAAAGACAAGGTTTATGGAACTGTAACATGTTGGTAGACCAACAGATCACAGGGGAGCATAAAGCAGTTTTAGAGCACACAAGTCCTTTTTGTAGTCCCAAAATCTTGTGGTTTTCCTTTTTTCCCATTTATATTGGCTAGTGTGATAAAAGCTATTACATCTGTGTATAACACTTGTCATCCTTAGACTAGCCTATTACAAGTCAAGCAATACATACAGTAAACAATTTTATTTAATTAATGTCAGAATTAAATGCTCTTACTTTTTTTTATAAATGCATGAGTGGATTATCTGGAGGAAAGTATTTTAGTACACACAATTGTAGCAGGCAAAATTTATTAAGAGGGCACCATCAGTACTTCATTTTGTGACTATGATTGAATGTTAGACATAGTAAATAAGCATGAATAAAAATCTAACTTTCCATTGATTTACAAATTGAAAAACTTACTATAATATTGTGTGCATGTATGATAAGATAGCAGATAATCCTATTGGAAGAACAGCCCCCCTCCCTCCAAAATAAAACTCCATTAATTAAGGATTTATTTGTATCTGTTAATACTGTTTTAAGAGTTTTAGGATGGAACAAATCCCGCAGTGTCATCAATGAACACAGCTGAAGTAAAAATGGCCCACTTTTAGTTTGAAAGAGAAATACCATAATAGACTGAGTTGCTATTATAGAAAGTTTATTATTATTGGTATATAAACTAGCTGGGGGCTTAAACACAGAGCAGCTGGGTAATTTAGCTAGCTCCTGGATCCAATTAAAAAAATCTATGTCCTGTCCACGTTAGGGGAATGGTCATAGCTGAGAAACTCCTATATATTAAATTGTAACACACCTGTGGCATGTTCACTGTTATAAGCCGTGTGGGTTGTAGAAAACATTAAATCCTCTCATTACTGCCTTACATAAGACAGACACTTCAAGCAGTTCTACATTTATCTGAGATTGCCAGTTAAACTCATTAAAAAGCAACTATAGGGGTTGCTCTCAATAGGATGTTTCAAGGATTTTGATGTTCTTCATGATTAGCAGTGTGTCTCTTTGTCTATGGAGATATTCTTTTGGGGAGACCTTCTCTGACATGTTTTTTTGTTAGTTGTGTGTGTCTTATTAGGTGGCAAAATTTTTGTTAGCTTATATCCCATTTATTAGTAAAGCAGTTAGTAAACTTCAACAATTCAAACTATATATATATATATTTTATTTTTTTTTTCTTGGGGAAAGAAATGCACCGTTAACACTTCGAGTTTTAGCCAAGTTCAGTCTCTGACAGCAGTTACATGTTATTGATGGAATAAATTGTTTGGAAATGTTGTTATTGTTTGTACCAAATAACAAAGGAAAGAAACTTTGATTTGTAACCAGCTTCTTGTGCCCGGAACTTCTTAGCAAGAGTGTCCTGATTTTCTTTTCCTGATTTTTTCTGTTTCCTTGTTTCACACTTTTTCACACTACGTTGCACACTTGTTACAACTTATTAAAACCTAATTAATCCCTTTAAACCTGGGAGTAAACTTAGCCTGATGCATCGTTTCACTGAAGTCAATGGGGCCATATAGGGGAATTCCTCTATTCAGATGTGTGAATGCTTCCAGCAGCACAGCTGAAAGTTGTAAGCTTCTTAGAACAGGGACTTTTCTTTTTCTTTTATACTAGAAAGTTGTTCTCTGCTTAACCATAGTGCAGGGTTGTGGATGAGAATCTGGCCAATATCAGCAAAGACATCACAGCACTACTGTAATACAAATAAGACTAATAATGGTATTTAACATGGCTTTTTTTCATAAATCAATCGAAGAAGCCAAAGCGGCAGACATAACAAATATTGCTTACAGTCAGATAGGGCTACATCTCTTTCATAAAAAATCTTTTTTTTTTTCTTTTTTTTTTTTCTGTGATATTTAACCATTGTTGATGACAATCATCAATATTAATCCTTACCAGCAACATGATAACCAGGCTAGCAGATAAAATGGCTCTTAAAAAAGTAGGAAAAAAAGGAATAATAGGATTGTGGAATTTTAATATTCTCCAGCTATTTATTAAAAGGTGCTTATTTTATATGTGTTTATTTCTAATAATCAACTGTAACATTACTTTGCAAAAAACTGTAATTGCTTCTTAATTTCAAATCCCAATTCCTTTGTGCTGTATACAAAGGTAGGATATTTCTGTACTTATTGTTCACAGCACTCTGTGTAAAAAATCACGTTCATTTCAAGAAGCTGTTATGGTATTGATTCTGGTAAAGACTTCCATTAACTGACCAATCTAAATCTCATAAGTGATGTCAGGATAGTTATGCATTTGCTTGGTTCAAGTATTCAGCCATTATGTTAGAATGCAGGCAGTGTCTGAATATGGCTGTTAAATTATTTCTAAATACCGAACCAGAACAGCTTAACA
This sequence comes from Nothocercus julius, assembly GCA_013398735.1. Classification (NCBI taxonomy): domain Eukaryota; kingdom Metazoa; phylum Chordata; class Aves; order Tinamiformes; family Tinamidae; genus Nothocercus; species Nothocercus julius. The sequence goes on along the minus strand of VZSV01000008.1, from coordinate 9,381,397 downwards.
GTTCTGCAGTTTGAGACTGACACAAAAATGACAATCTGCCACCTCTTTGTTTTTTAAATATTAACGTTGTATTGGGATAGTATTTTTGGAGTAAAAACCTGTGGCACGAGAGGATAAGTGACATAAACAAAGGCAGCTGGGCTGCATGAAATAATGGAACAATAAGGCCCTTACAGCCGTTCTCATCACTCCAGTATGTTAATTAGCATTCTGTTGTGGCCGCAACACTGAAAACATGTAATCTGTATTGGTGTACTGTACAGCTGTGAACACACATTCTTTTTTGTTAGTCCCTAGAGTTAGCCTTGCCATTGGCATATGTGTGTGGGCCAAAAGTCAGACCATCACCACTAAAATAGCACACTATAGAAGCAAAATACATTTTCTTTTATTTATTTCTGTCATAACCTGTGATGTAATCTGGATACACAGCTTCTGCCTCACTTTTAATTTTTTACCGTTTTGTGTGTATATAAATATGTGTGGGTATGTGCATACGTGCATGTGTGTGTCTATGTGTGCATCCAAAGGAGAGTATTTAAGGCCAAACTAATAATCTGAAATAAGTGATTCAGAAAGATAAAATGTGCTATAAATAAATAAAAGCTTATTCCTCGATAGAATAGTTTAAAAAGTCAGCCATGAGGAACATTACAGCTACGTTTTCTTTTTCATGCAGAAAGCTAGTTCAGTATTTTAATTCTTAATTTTACTAAAAAAATAATTTAGAAATGTTCAATGCTTTAGTAAATATAGGTGCACAGGCATGGACCATTTACATTATATTGAAACAAACATATCCAAGATCAATGAAAGAAAAAATGAAGGAATGTGATTAGAGAAAAAAAAAAAAAAGTCATTTGTAGTCTCTTTTTAGAGAATACATAGCAAAGTCAGGATCTCAGCCTGCTGTGTCCATGTTAACCTTATTTCACCAGGGGTTAGAGGAGACCTCCTAAAGAAGATTTGGTCAGATGAAATTCATTCACTGTGTGAGGAGGTTGGTATTTCTTTGTAGTGCTTCTGTAAGCTAAAAGCACAATGATCTCTCCTAATGCTCAAGTATTTTCCTAGAAATTACCTTTTGGATCATAAATTAGTTGTAGAATTAAAAAATACAATTTCCAATATTTCCTTTTCAATGTACATTTATGCAGTGAATATCCACTTACCAAAACTTTGCGGTTCCCCATGTATTACCTCATTGTGGCAAACTCTGTATTCACAAGAGAAAAAGGAGGAGGAAGAATTTTTCTTAGAAAATAACTTGCGGTGCTCTTGGGTGAATACATCCTTTATCCATACTGAAATGATAAGAGTGAAGGCTTAGCTCATATTTCTGTACTAATCTACCTCAAACCTGATCTTGAAAAATTACCCTCGTTGCACAAAGAAAATATAGCATTTAAGTCACCATGCTGATCAAATTTTGTTCTGCTTTTTGACTGTGGAGGGAACAAATTGTTTGGTGATTCTGTGATGTGAACCAGCATCCACTAGGGAACTGAGTAAGTTTTTTCTTTACCACTTTCATTCTTTCCCAAGTAGATTATAACTCTTTTAATGAGGCAGTCAGACACATTATAATAATATCATATTTGTATGCAGAGTATTGAAAGGTTAAAAAAAAGCTTAATACTTCATATTGGTACTGATAGCATGATTTTAGAATACAGATGCGAAATATTCAGATTTTGTGCTTGTATTACTGTTCTTATGGAAATAAAAATCAAGAATGCTGCTTTAGAAATTAAATTTCTACAGAAGTAAAATACAGTCTGTCAAAAAGAAAATAAGAACAACAACAAAAATGTTAGAAGCTGTCTCTGAATTTGTCTTCATAGTGTTAAAAGTATATAATTAATAGAAGAATTTTAGCTCCAGATGTGGCTATACTATAATAGAGCCTTATAAATGCTACAGAAAGAAAAATTGCTTGGAACGAATGAGAACCAAATCAAGAGCACACCTGGGTTTGACAAAGATTGCATTTACTGACTGCTGTGCTATCACATTACAGAGAAAGACCAAGTCTTTGGGAGCAGCTGTAGAGAAAGGCCTGGCAAATCTGCATGCAAATAGCAGCACATTGTTAACTTAATCAGATGCCGAGGAAAAGATGTGCCAGACCATGAGGATGATCTATAAACAAGTACAGAGTCCAGAGAGATTGTGAGGGCTAGGCAGATTAAAAAGGTATAGCACAAGGGCTCTGTCCTTGGGTCAGATTCTCGTCTTTTATGTTGCCTGAAGGTTACTGCCATTCAAGCTAACTTATCATAGTGTTTGTTATAGCTCATTGTAGTAAATTTGTCAAATAGTGCCCGATTTGTTCCTTGCACGGATATAAATAATTGCATATTATTTTGGAGTTTGGTAGCTCTTTGTTCCTTGGTGGTAGAGATACGGGTATTATTTTCTGAAGGAACAGTGTGTGATTTCATAACTCCCATTAAATAATATTGCTGTATAAATGTCCCAGTGTAGTGAGATAAGAAATAGTGCAATATACTGTATAAAGAGACAGATCTTCCATTAAAAGAAAAGCTTTCTTATAAGCTGAAGTGCTCTGACTAAATTTTTTTAAAGAAAGTTAAAGGCACCTGCTCATTGTATCATTTATTAATATTAACGGGAATATATATTTAAAATCTTCTCTAAGTCTAATATCATAAAAAATAAAGAAGTAATAGTATTTAATCACCCACAGCTTAATAGTGCCTTAGTTGTTTACTGCCATTGCACTAATTGCTCTGTACTAATGTGTTTTTGTGTGATTTCCAGTAGTGCTAAAAGAACTGAGATCCATAACCAATTAAATATAGTGTTTTTATGTTAAAAATATATCTGCTGCAGACTAGCAAATGAACAGTGGTATTCTTTAAAAAACAAGAGAGAGTTGGCAGTTGCATAGCTGCAGAGTAATAGGTATTTTTCATTGCATCTTTTTCACTGTGACATTGGAGTAATCTTTATGAAAACGCAAGCTGCACAAAGCTGAGCTTTTTATATTATATTATGGGCCAGAATCTCTTCTCATACTGTTATAAATCAGGTATAACTTTATTAAAGACAGAATACTTACACCCATCTAAAAGTGGTAGACTCCAGTCTTTTGTTTCTGCTTTTCTTTTTTTGGCTCTGCAACTTTTAAAGCCTGAAATACATATGCATTTCTTGGCCACACGCGCAGAAGTATTTCAGTTGTATCTGACACATGGAAAACAACAAGCGAGGGCGGTCAGGGGCCAGCAGCATCCAGCAGGGCTAGACCAACAGCCCCAGGTTTAAGAAGGTGGTTTGGATCCCTGACCGCCTCACAGGAGCACGACAGAAATGACGTTGAGTGTTGAGGCGAGGAAGCAGCCCCATTTCTGTACCGCAGCTCACCCTGCCAGAGGGTTAATTGAGTAACGTTGTTGGCTCCAGAAGGAGTTAGCAGCCCGAGATAGGGCACTGCAGTGGAGACTGAGAGGGTGAGTGAGGTGAGGGGAAATTGGACATAATAGCATTAATAATAATAATTAAAGACTAAGAGTAACAAAAGAACGCATAACTAATACACTAGTCTCCTGCTTTTTATTACAAAATTCATATTCATATGAATGCTATCAGAGCTGTTCAGTATTAAACTGTTAAGACAAAAGCCACATGGAAATAGGTTGTATGGTTTGTTACAAGATGTTTGTTTCTGTGAATTTTGACTGGCTGAAAACAAACTAATCACACTCCCAAACAGCCTGTTTCCAGGCCTTCAGCACAGGGCCCTCAGTCAGCACAGGGCCCTCAGTCAGCACAGGACCATAGACCTACAGAGTGAGAACACACTTCACTTTATATGGGGGGAGGTAATGAGATCAATTAGATCCTCATCCATTGAACTGTAGACAGCTGTTGGTGCATAATAATCATCATTAGAGATGGGTGAATGTGGGATACTTGATTTGCCAGACTACCCGCAGGTATTCTAAAAATGCCAGACTTAACTCTTGAGTATTTTGAGTACTTGAGGCCAACGTTTTCTCTGAAGTCTCTCCTGGGACCATTGATCATAAAAGAAGAAAAAGGTACATCTGAGAGCAAGGAGAGCTAAAAGGCTGCCAGGCTGTGTTTCAGGGCTGGAGAAAGTTGAGCAGATAAACCATGCCAGCTGCTACATAAGCGCCGCCCTCTTCAAGGCCACATGGAGTTTGTGAGCAACTAATCCCCCTGTTAGCTGCCATCCTAATTTAAAACTTGAGCAGCTCTGCTCATTAGTCAGCTTCTTGCATTCTCTTTGCTCTAGTTGTATGGTAAGATGTGCATCCTTTCTGGGTTTGGGCAGGGCGGGATTCTCTCTCCCTATATCCTGTATTGTCAGATTGCCTGTTAGTAATGGGTACCTGCAGTTCGGTTGTATCCTCATGCAACCAGGTTGTATGTTAGCCTGTTGTGAAGTTAGGCTGTTTTGGCCTGTGATAATGAAATCTGATTTTTGGCATTGCTTTTTTTTTTTTTTGGCTAACAAGTAGTGTAGCCGTATCAGTATTTCAGTTTGAGCCTTATTTCAGTATATATTTCAGTTTTATTCAGAAATATTTCACTTTGAACCTCATCAGTATTTCAGTTTGAGCTTTTCTTTGACCACACTGGTCTTTTCTTGACCATTCTTAATAAATGCTTGTAGCCTTCACTGCTTATATGTTAAAAACTTTATAAAACCTTCTTAACTGATGCTGTTATCCTTACACATCCTCCCCATTCCATGGTTTCTGTACTTTTAATTATTATAATTAAAGGAAACTTTTAGAAGTGGTGGTAGAATAAGTATGATATGGTAAACAAACACCTTGTTTTGATGGGCTTCCTTATTTGTTTATATACCTTAAAATAGTGAGTTTTCAGTGTAAAATGATGGACTCTCTGGAGTTAAGTTGTATTGATACATATGGGAGTTCAGTAATAGAAATTGTCTGGCATTCATGGAGTAATGGGAAAGGAGAGTGAAAGAGAAAAGAGAAAATACGTGTAAGGGAGAGAGTGTGTGTGAGATGAGAGCTTGTCTTCTGCTATGTTCTTATGTCCTTCACTACTGTTATGACTTGTAGGACTAAAACTATTCCTGATGTCAGTGGTATAGCTCTGTTAATGTTACATACATGAAGAAAAGATGTGGCCTTGTTTTGGAAAGATAATACTAAGTACCTTGCAGATTGCTGTGAGAATTAACTAGTTATGTTTGTGCAACACTCTGAATGTATAAAGTGCTGTATAAGTATTTAATAATACGTTCCCCATGCATCGCACGGTTACCCAAAAAACGATGGTGGTTTTTGCTCTCATGGGCTAGTAGAGCTTAGGAAGGAAGGGAGGGAGATGGATATTTGGTTCCAGCAACTGGCAAAACAAAGCAACTGGCAGAATGCTGTCCGTCCTGTATGCACACAGATAATATTTGGGTAGATGGTCACACACTACCAGCGTGTAAATATTTATCTGTTTGCAAAGAAAATCTCAGCCTTTATTGCTGTGTCCTGCAAACCATTTTTCTGGTAAACACCATTGGATTTTTTCACATGCATAAAGGCCTTTTTTAAGAATAGAGATCTGTAGAAAAAGAATCTAACATATTTTATTAGATTAAATTGGTATTGGTTTTATGGCCCAGTGTTGTTTCGTGTTTTTTTTTTTTTTTTTTTTTTTTTTTTTTTTTTTTTTTTTTTTTGTGAATGAACTTGACTGCATTGAAGATTCAGCTGTGTAATGGTCCTCCCTTAGATTTGTTTTCACGATGTGTGCAAGAGCAAATTAAGCTTATACACTCAAAACATGCTGAACATCTGAGAGAAGGGCTAGACAGAAGGACATAGGAGTCTCAGTTCTCTTTGGTGGTGGTATTGCCAGGATGAGTCTGGTTATAGCCATGGCTCCTTTTCTTGATTGTTAGTTTTATTTTTTGCCATTCTAGGAAAACTTAAAGCTTTCAAAGTAAGATAAATACAGCTATCTTCTTGAACACTACTAAAATGGGACTAAAGAGAGTGATTAAACAAGACATCAAGCCAGATGTTTTCTGTCCAGTGTGGCTGAACTAGAGTTCAGATGCTTCCTCAGAAATTTCACCATGCTTTTCATTACTATTTGGAAATAATCAGTGTCATCTGAGGAAGAGTCAACCCTAGAAATGTATTTTGGACTCTGAGATTTAAATACATTAATTAATCAAAAGATGTTTTACCTTCCTCATTCTGGAATAGTGGAAGGCATTATGGAAACCCTAAGAGCTGCAGTAAGCAGTATACCTTAAATTGCCTCAAAGGGCCTTTGTGCACTCTATAGGCAGAATGTCGCAGAACCCTGACTTCAGGTCTGGACAAATAAGTATATTTTGTAGTGCTGTTTCTACTTCTTAACTGGTGCATGGTTCTTAAAAGTAATCATACTGTTCATGGAATTGAAAATAAAAAAATATTGTATTTGAAAAGGGAGGTCTTAGCAGGAGACTATTTGATTTATTTAAGTTCACCTGTCTTCTATCCTGTTCCTGGCTGTTGTCTTTCAAATAGAATTTGCTTTCTGTTTTTTGGTTTTCTTTTTTTCTACTTGATTTCTTGCTGTAATCTTAAGTGAATGTACCTAACATGTGGTGCAGTTTTGAGACTCTACCTTTTGACAGTTAGGCTTTTTGATATAAAAGAACATACAGTAGGAGCAGTAGACTCAAATAGTGCCGTGTTTCTCCTCCCTTCCATATACCAGACATTGTAGCATCATATTTTGGTCAAAACAGTCAGCAATTAATATGAACCAAGTGGCTTTATGGTTAACTGGTTACAGGTTACAATTACACAGGTTACAACTGTGAGGAAAATTAATTGGCAATATTTTCTTAACAATAATGCCAAGTACAAGAATTGAAAGAACAAAAGTTCTTTTATGTTCTTCCTCCATCACTCTTCCCAGATAATTCCAGTCATTCATCTCTCCAACTCAGAAACATTTCAAATTAAGCTAAAAGGGGGAGGCGATAATCACCAGGTAATTATAATCAGAAGCAAACTTGAAATAAAGTCTCCCAAGGTGGTGCAGTTTTTCCTGGGTATCAGAATAAATCTCCCACTTCTGCCTACCTACCCTACTCTGACTTGGAGGGCAGCTGGAATCTGACCTTAAACTACAGGACAGTATTGGGATTATTCTGCTGGTATTGAAAATGCACAAGGGAGTCTCCCAGCGTGTGTCCTGATATTATCAGCAATGATTGAAGCTAGCATTTTTGTGGGGGATTCTTACGCTAAGCAAGAAAGGACCCTTCTTGTGGCTGAGCTTAGCTTATCTCAGGTGGCTTTCAGTTTTTGAATATGCCTTATTCCAGAATAAAGCAGCATTCATAAAATATAAGATTGAAAGACAGTGTGTTAAATCAGAGCTTCAAACAGTATTGATGTCCTGAACAAAGAATCTTGAATCTTGTCTCTTTAATTCACCTACCTGGAAAATAAAGCATGGATGTAAGGTATTCCAGTGTATTTAGATACCCTCTGTTGCAATCTTCCCAGTCAAAAGAGGCTGGAGCAGTGTATTTTTCTTAAGGCTTTTTCTTTTTTTCCTAATGACCATATAAAGACAGCATTGAGATGCATAACATAACGTTTACAATCTTGACAGTCTTTTATGCACCCTCCCCACATTTATTTTTGAGTAACCTCTCTCAAATACAGCTATTCCATACACTTTTTTTTTTTTTTTTTTCTTTTAAGTCCCATGACTAAAGGCTCTATGGGTACAGCAGGAAAAAGTACATACAGTGTGTGGGACTTCTAAACCTTTGATGCTGCAGAGCTGTTTAATAAATGCCATAGAAGCAGAGTCTATTGTAAACACACAAAATTGTATTAATGACTGTTTATTATTTTTTCCACTTATTTTGTTGCTTCGTGTGTTTCTGCTAGTGAAAACACCTCTGAACAGTGTCAGATTGCTTCCTTTGTGAATCAGGGACTTGTAAAAAGCTAAATCATCATCAATTGTGTTGTAAATGTTTTGTTCTACTTGTGGGGATGCATTTGGCTGCCTGCAATGTTCATAAAGTTTCACCCAGGTTGCACCAGGTAAAGTCTCTTAATGGTGGCACGACTCTGTCTTCCAGGCTTTCTTCCGACATGCAGAATAAGGTTTATTTGTAATCATGTCATCAAGAAAAGACATTTTATGTAACTCTGAACATTCCTACATTGCAATGTACTAAGTCCACACTCTGTAGCTTCAGCAATCCCTGTATCCCAAAGGGGTGTGTTTGTGTTTTGTGTTTTTGTTTTTTTTTCTCTCTCCCCTTAGCTGGGACATAGATTGAATTCCCATACATTATCTTTACCAAATGTGATGGCTCATTTTTCGAAATAGTGATTGGCAGTAATTTTGTGGATGACTGTTTTTGATGATGATTATTTTTGTAGATGGATTATTTACTGGAGTCTCCAAGTGCTTCGCAGCCCTGGGCTCCTGATGTTGTCCAGGCAATTGAGGCTATATACCATACCCTGTTTAACTAGTCTCATGGGAAACTGTTTACCCACTCACCTAAATTGGTGTTAGTACGGCGTGAGAAGTGGAAAGATTCCCTTTAGTTAAAGCAGTATGTTCCAGGGGTTATGTTCTTTGTTTTTATGTGTTTTCCTTATTTTAAAGCTGCTGTTGCTGGGTGACTGCTGCCATTCTTCTGGATAACTTTAGGAATCTATAGCCTGCCTGAACAGATCATGTCACAACTCAAAGCACTGGAGGTGTTTAGACCTAGAGCATTAGACTTGCACAGGATGCTTCTTGTTGGCTTGCGTTCTATCAAGGCTAGAAAAAAAAGTCTAACCAATCCCATAAGCAATTAAAACATTCGCTAAAGCAGGAGCCTGAGGTGGACTGAATCTGTGCTTGGTGCAAGCTCTGAAATGGCAAAATCGATATTCCTGACCTCCACCAACGGGCTATTGGCCCGTCTGCCACGCTGAGCTTTCGCTGCCCTCAGCTCCGCTGCCAGGGCCGGCTGTAGCCAGCTCCTCTAACCATGGCCAGCCTGGGGGGAGCAGAGACCTCTGGGCTTCCCGGGGCAGCTTTCGAACCGAGTGGCAACTGACACAAAGCTCGTGCTTTGGCACTCCTCACTCACCCAGGTTCTGTTCTTTATCCCTCTTCCCAGTTTTTTTCTTGCCTTGCCAAAGAAATGTGGCAGTAGCAGGATCTTCCATTCTGGGCAGTCATTTTGGGTAGTCTGTGCCAGAAGACCCAGTACTGTTTGTTTATTTTTCTTTTCCCCTCAAGTTATTTCCAACAAAGACTCTTAAAAGGAGAGTGGACTGTCGGCTTTGGTACTGGTGCTGTTAGGGCCACGTTTGCTGTCCCATTCTGTCTACCTCATGAAACTTCAGGGCAGTCCAACAAGGAATTAGTTTATCTTGGGGCTGCAAGCCCTGTGGTGCCAACCAGGTTAGCTTGCTGCTTCTCTGGAGAAGCCAAAATGTAGTAGCAGCAGTTTTGTAGTGTGTGTGGGGTTTTTTTTTTTTTCCCTTCCCCTTAAGGTTTCTCCAAACTGGAGATAAAGCAAACTGGATATAAAGTTGAACTTTGGGTGCACCTTGTTTCTTCTGAAAGTTATTTCAGTGGATAAAGTAAAAAAGGAGCTTTTTGCTTTTGAGGTAATTCCCTTTTTAATTTAATGAAAACTCAGATTAAATCTAAGATCCATGTGCCTCAGAGTGACCTGCCAGAAATAAAGATTTCCTTGCCTGTAAAATAAGTTTTCCCTAAACATCACATCAGGGCTTGAGGCAGAAGCTTTGAGTTTCTGCAGAGTGCCTCTGGAAGACCAGGTATTGTAGCTAAATGTACATTTAGCATGCTAAGGACTCATTTAGCAACAGAAAGAGGACAATTTGTTGCTTTGCTTAAGACAGTCCAAAATAGTAGGGAGGCAAAATTTCCATTTTTTTCTCTTCTATGAACAAGCATCTCAGTGTTGGTGGGAAACCCTAAGTATTCAGTGAGTATTACAAGCACTGCAGGTTCTCCCAGAAGACTTCTGAGCCTGGTCTCTCAGGTCCCTGATTTGACCCTGCAGTAACTGCTTGAATTCTCCTCTGCTGAAAGTGAGCACAATCCTATTAAATATTCTGCACAAGAAAATAGNTTTTGGAAGCATTGGGTTAGTAGCAGCACAATTAGACTTTACTGTCTGTGGTTCTTACTATACATAGGAAGCACTTGTATGGAATGGATGCTTCAAATTAAGTATGACCTGGTTGTCCAATCCCAATTACCTAAAGAATCCCTCAATTTGCTTAACAATTCCCTCACAGCTATTATGGCTCTGACTGATTGTCCCCAGGACTCTCTTAGGCTTACAGCTAATGTAATTGATTCTTCAGCAGTAGCCTGAAGGGCCATTTGGCTTCAACCATGGTCGGGAGATTTTTTTTTCTTTTTTTTTAAACAAAGTTAAGAGAATGGTTATTTTTATAATGATTCTAGTTTTGGAGAGTAGAGGTGAGAAGGATCATCTGGACACAGTCCTTGTCAGGGGAAGAAGCGTTTTCTCCAAGCTCTCATTTATATTGGCTTTGGGTAGAACTGGGTTCTGTGTAGCCTTCACACTCAGATTTGGGTGGCTGTTTCTAAAACGTGTGTAATAAAGGCTCCATTCTGATGCTTTCCTGTCTTTCTTCTGCTTAGTAAACTGGTAGGAAAATTACTCTTCTCTCTCTCTCAGCCATGGTAGATGCACTATTTTAATTGTGACAAAAAGTAGTGATCCTCACATGGTCTCATTCAGCAGGTTTTTGTAGAAGGGTTGGTTATTAGCTTACAGAAGGCAACTTTGACACTGAAGTGGATCATCTTTTTAGGATCAGTGACTAGATTATAAAAATCAGTAGGCTGTGTTAGCTAAAGTAGCATTAGCAAAGCTGGTCCTTGTGTCTCATGCTGCCAGGTCAGGATCTTATGTTCTGAGTTGCCCAACACTGTAATGTTGTAACTTTGGGGAGGAACTTTTACTTCCCCCCCACCCCGCAAAAAAAAAAAAAAAAAAAAAAAAAAGGCAATTTCCTACATGTGTAGTACCTTAGGCTTAAGGTGCTTAGACACTGCCATGTTGTGAATGCTAAAGAGGTGCTCACGATTTCTTTTGCAAAGGTTGCTATTTCTCAGCCTCGCAGTTCCTATCGGGCAGGCTAATGTACTCTTAGAAGAAGAAAAAGTTCATGGGTTTCCCTCACTGGGGTAAACTAGTGCCTCATTCTTTTATCTGCAGTCTCCTGTGGAAAAAGAGGGATGCAGTTCTTTTGGGAAACCATGCAGAATAGCTGTTTGGATTAGCTGTGAGAGGGAGGGAGGAAGAGAAAGAGAACGGGAGTGTGTCTGAATATAGGTGTCAAAATGAAAGCTTCCCACTAGTTGCCATTCTGCCTGAAATCAGTTAGGGAGGAAACTACTACATTAATGAGGGTTCTGAAGGAAATTTTTTTGCTAACATATTACTGAGTTTGGATCTCTACTGTCTGTGAGAAAGCTAGATTCTCAAATATGCCTGCAAGTCAAGAAGTGAACCTAGGGTATGTCTTACTGAGACAGGGCAGAGCCTTACTGGGCAGTAAAGGGGCCACCCTGCAATAGTAGCAGCCCTTGTGCTGGTGCGATGCCCCCTCCACCTCCCCGCCCGAAACGCAGGAGAGCTGTGCAGAGCATGTGCTGTCTGCTTTGCTTAATGCCTTTTAAGAAAGGCAGTATCAACCTTAATTACTAAAATGATGCACTTGCCAACAGAATAACGCATAATATCATCTTACTCCCCACCTCACTTCCATGTGTAGTCCGTTAATTAATGCCTTTACAAAATGAACCTTGTAAGTAACAATTTAGTCATGATTCCTGTAAAATATGGTTTTGACAAAAAGTGCTCATGATGAAGCAGCAGAAATGCTAGCTGCCCTTTAGTAAAACACTTTCTATAGTTTTTTTTTGGATTGTGGAACATCATTTTTCCTCTTCCCCTCTAAGAAGATGCTACCTGGAAGTTAACTTATATAGATTCCCTCCTCACAGAGGAGGTCTTCAGAGACTTTCATTCAGGACAGGTATCTACTGCAGGTAGATACATGCTATAACAGCTGAAAATAGGTGTCTTGGCCCAATGATAATGCTAAAAGTAGATGATAAACAGAAATTGTTACAGGAACTTTTTGAAGAAAAGTGTGCATTTTTTTTTTTTTTATTGTGATCAGTGTAGTCATTTCATGGAATTAACAATTACCAGTAATGAAACATACACAAGCTCTGCTGATACACATTCTTGCCAAAGTTTTTTTTTTGTTGTTTTGTTTGTGTTATAAACTTCTGGAACTGTCTAAACTTGGCATACATTTTTCCTTCATTTAGGGGACATACAGAGCTGACTTCAGATTGGGTTTTACAATAAATGTGTTTCATATTCATTTTACAGGTATGTTACTTCTCATTATTATGTAATTTGTGGTTTGAGTAGGCATGGCTACAGCTGAACAGAAATATTTAGCAGTACACCTGTTCAGTATGAAAGCCTGGGTGACCTAAAATTACTTACCAGCCTTTCACTGGTGGATATGGGTGCATGACGTGTAACCCATACATATCCTGGGCAGAGAAAAAGATCCCGTTGAGAACATTTGTCCCTTTGTGTGGGCACAGTGCATTGCATCGACTCCCCGCTCCTACCTGCGTGCTGCATTTTTACCTGCAACAGCGAGGGGATTCATCAGTCTGAACTTGAGCTGAACTCTGGCTGTCTATAGCAAATCAAAGACAAACCAAATATGTTCAGTATGATTAGTTTTAGTCCTATAAAATGATTTCCTAATTTTTAATTAGGAGTAATCCCAGTGTTGTGTTATTGTTCTTTCTCTTGTATTGCTATGCGACCTTGCATCAATTCCTTTCTATTCCACTGATGTGTCCCAGAATGTGCTGAGTTGATGGCAGCAGTGCCATCAGTATTCTGCTAACAGTGAATGTATGAAGAACTGGACACTCAGGGGATTTTTTTTCTCCATGTAGATTTTTAGTTCTATTTTTTCATGAAACCTTATAGAATCAGTCAGTAATGTGTAAGGCAGGACTTCCTATTCTCCCTATTCCATCTTCATGCTCCATCACTAGCAAGTGGTAGTGCAGAGAAATCTCCTGAACAGGAGAACGGGTAAAATACTTGTCAATCATCCAAGAGTATGGAGAGAAAAGCTAGAAAAGTGTGTGGCTTATAGTGAAATTTCACATCGCTGACTCCTTTCCCCCTTCCCCCCCCCCTTTGGAATATTTTGTAAATCATACTTTACAATGTAATGTTGTTGGTTTTAGTTCAGAGAGTTTTCGGCTGTTGAAAGTATTTTTATGGGGGGGAAAAAAGGTTAGCTGTAAATGGCAGCCTTGATTATATTCTCTTTCAAAGAGAGCAGTGAAAGACTAAAGGATAAGGGTAAATTATGTCTTGAAATGTATATGTGGTTGTCATTTACATCAGTAAGCTCCACAAATATATGAATTCAAGTTCTGCCCTGAGATCCATGTATGGTTATAAGCGCTTGCCACAGATTCAGTGTGGGCCTGAGCCAAAATTCATTAAGGTTATTGAAAGGCCTTTTTACCAAGTTGTTTTTGGGATGTGTACTTCACATATATTTTTAAAACATACATCCCCTGCTATCTTCAGTCTTGGTATCCATACATATCATGGAGATTCTTTTATTATTTTTTGCTAGCTCATATCCGGTTGTATGTTCAGTGGGGCTTCCACAGCAAACAGGACCGAGGCAGAAGTTAGAAAGCTTTTCATGAAAAAAGTAAATATGTGTTTTAACAAGAATTGGGCAAAACAAATTGCAGTTTGAAGAAAGTATCTGGCTTTCTGAACCCTGGCAAAATATCACAATACCTAGCAATAAATACCGGTCCAGCACCCAGCTTTACTGTTTGCCAGCTGCTGTATCTGGTAGTAGTTCTTGCAGCATATGAGAGGCAATGCTTTAGTTTAACCCTAATGAAACTAGTGAAAGGTGTCTTTCATTGAAAGCTGATCTAAGTTTAGATCAAATTTGCTGAGAATATACACACTAAAAAATACTGTGAACCAGTTAACTTGTGCTAACCTGTAACTTTGTGATAATTTGTTATGAACCAATTTTCTGATCTTCTATATCTGTGAATAATGTGCTGAAATTCACTTCAGATGGTAATGTTTGAGGAGGGAATTTGGTCTCTTGGTTATTAGCTATAGGACCCCAAATGAGAGTAGAAACTGTTGTGTTAACAGTAGTGCGGGTAGAGACTTGAGTTATTTTTTTCAGTAACTTCATCATTCTAGCTTTATAGGATTGAGTGAAAAGAAATTGATGCTGGCTAGAACATTGGCAGGAAATTTATGATGAGCTTGTTTACTAGAGGTGAGAGAAGGAAGGAAACATAGACCCTCTAACAAGACAAATTGTCTAAGGGACAGAGAGAGTCCAGTTCACTACCACGTTGTTTTTTGTTTCCAGAGATGTCTGTTCAGAGGAGTTTTGATGAAACCCACTCACTCCCAATTAGTTCAGGGATTCAAAAATAACATGTATTATGTTAACATATATTTAGTCTCACTTTCTCTGTCTCTCTCCTTTTTAAAAAAAAAAAAAAAAGTTTTAACTGGTATTTTCATTGCAAGTTTTGCAACAGAGATGTGGAAGTCATCTGTGCTTCTGTGACACTTAGCAGATTTTTTTTTTTTAAAGCTGTTGAAGCAAAATGAGTATTGCAGATAATTTTTCATATTTCTATGCGCATTGGGGAAAAATGTGCCTCTTTCTTTGTGTTTTTACTCCTGATTAAGAAATGTACTTAGTTAAAAAATGAAGTTGTGTGATATAAGATGATGTTCATTACTAATGTTGGAAGTAAAGCATATATTTTCTTAATACATTGGCAGAATTATTCAAAATCAGTTGACTGTTCTGTAAATATGGCCCTAAGGACAGGATGACCTTTGGTTTCACTGCTGCACAAATGCCGTTCATATAAATTCAAATTGTCTAGGTCCGGTTTCTAAACACGCCCAACTTTTTAGCAGTATTTCAAACTTTGTAACAGGATTAAAGTGGTGCTTTGGCTTGGGATCTCTGTTTTTTACATATCTGTTTGAAATTATTAGCCCTCTTCATATTTTCTGTGAAACAAACCATTGTACATGTATATGTTCAAATCTTGGCATGAGCACTACACTATACTTTGTAGGATAGAGAAGTCACCTTCTTTCAGCTTCATCAGAAGACAGGAGAATTTAACTTTGCTGAAGTAAGGCATTTGGGAATATAAACAACTCTTTTAATTTCTACAAAGAGCAAAGAAGCATTTTTGATACACTTACAAGAGGCCTTTCTTTGTTTTTAAGTTTTTAGAACTGGGGAAAAAAAAAAAATCCGGAGTTAGTTTTGAGCCTAAGAAAGGCTTATTCCTGAGCACTAGCAAGAGACCCTTTTCTCATGGCTGGCTAGTGTGCTGACCAGTTGGTCTGCATTTCAACATATGGATGAAGAGGATGAAGAGAATGTTCTCCAGAAACAGGAATGGGGAATAGAGATCAGTAGAGAATCTTCTCTTGTTCCAGATTTTTTCTACCATTGCAGAAATGATTCTTCAGGAATTCTAAAATGATGATTTAGTTTGGGTTATCTATTTGGGAAGGCTTCAGTTGCCCCATGGATTTCAAAACCATGGAGTATCAGTTTTGAGAAATCTCACAATAAAGGTCCATCATTTTCCAATCTGATAAATGGGAGTAATGCCCACTGGGTGGGTCAGATTAGTTGGAGTTACACATTCATGAGGACTGAGGTTTTCCTTCGAGCATTTCAGACAAAAGGTTCTATTAAAGTGCAAAGTATTGTTATTATCTTTGTCCTTTATACATATTTAAATAGTACATGATAATCATCTCTGTGAACTCTTAACTATTCATAAAGGTGACTGTCAGTTAGAGGCCTGAACCAGTACTACAAATCCAAATATTTAAAATGATAGATTGTATTGTAATCTCCTGAAAATTATCCATAACCTTTGTATGGGAGTTTTCCTTTAAAAGGTTTTGTAGCTGAGTGGCAAGTAGGAGTTTTAATCGCTGGGATAAGGACATCCAGGTATGTGTGAAGAACCCTTGGCAATGGAGAGCCCCTGTCCCCTCTGCAGATTCACCCGAGGGAACAGGGGAAGGCAGGGGAGGGCTAGTTGAGCGCTTGGTCCGAGTTGTGCCTGGTGCAGCACATCTGAGCGTAGGACATGGAGGAGTCCCTGTAGCTACTTGTCTGTTCGCTCAGGTTATTGTTTCAGCTCTCCATTCCTTTTTCCCAGGAAAATGTCATGGTGGCATGATTAATCTGAAAAGTAAGTATCTAGGTGGCCTCTGGTTTATCAGCCAGAAAGTCAATGCCTCGTGCTCCCCAGGCTGCAGCCATCAGACAAAAAGGCAGTTGCAAGCACCAAGGAGCTCGTGTGGAAGAGAGCAGAGGCTGGAAGTGTCGGCAGCACCCTTCCTTCTGCAGGAATGTCCCACAAGACTGTGTGTGTGTGGGAGGGTGGCTCCTGCATGTTTTTCCAAGGGAAATCCCAGGAGTTGCCAGAGCAAGAGCGTTGCCTGCTCTTGCACATGGCTGCATCCCAGCGCTGCCTGTATGGGAAAGAGCAGTCAGCTCTTCATCCATGCTGATGGAAGGAGTTACTGTACTCTTTCTTTCAGTTTATTTTACCCTCTTGGTATGCAGAGTATTCTTTGTTAGTCTTCCTTATTTATTTAAATGTTAATTGGTCCTTGTTAATTTGGTTTTCTGTGCTGAAAGCCAAGGTCAACAAGGAGTCCTTCCATGTTAGCTCTTAGCGTGATTACAAGGTAGCGTAATGCTTCTTGGAAAAAAGTAGCAAGAAGCCTTCCCTCTGTTTTTAATGCAACCTTTGTGTTAGGTAAAGGTTTGGAGGTTGAAAGAGAGAGGTAAAATGTACGTTCAATATTAAGTGAAGGGTCTTATTGATTGAAAGGGATGGGTAAATTAAAAGACCGTTGTTTTGAAAGCAAAATATCACTTGACCCCAAAGACACGGGCGATTGCAGCCCTGGGGTTAGGAATAATAACAACATTGTGTTTTGGTATGGGAATGCTAACAGTAGAACTGAAAAACAGATTTTCCCTTTTACTTTTGTTTGCATATGCAACTTCAAACTGCTGCTTTTGTTACTCTGAGAGCAATCTCTTCTGAGAACACCCTTCTTTTGGCTGGAATGGCCATTTTACAAGATAAAAGTAAGTTTTTTTTTTTTTTTTTTTTTTTCCTGAAGCAGATTCTGTTCCATGGGGCAAAACAAACAGAGCTATCATAACACTTTAAATAGTAATCAAATATGTTTTTCTGTTTGCATTCAAAAGGGTGGAAAGGTAACTTGACAAGATGAAAGAAGGAACCAGATTTGTGTATTTCCCCCTTCCCCAGTTACAGGTATAGAGTGTTAGAAAATACTTCAAGGTAAAAAGAAAAAAGCATAGAATATACTGTTATGGTGTTATTTTTGTCTTTCATTTTTATGACAACTTATTTGTACTTAAAGGAATCTTTCCAAAGAGTTAAGAAGCATCATTAAATAAAGACTGTGAAATGTGCAATATGGCTTATTTATTTAAATGTTAATTGGTCCAACGAACACTTCTAATTAGCTCTATATTTGCTTAGCAAAAAGTTTTACAAATTCCAATTGTGAAAAGCAGCTATTTTGAGCTGGTAAGCATGTTGCAGAATCAGCTATGATTTTTCTATAGTTCTCAGCCCTTGAAGGCACAATTTAATTTTTCATGTATGCATACTAGCAACGGTAAACACTTGCGAGTGTAAAGAACCTTCTTTAATTAGCTGCACAACAATTAAAGGATTCACAAACTAAATTGAACCCTGTCTCTGTGCTTACTAGCTGAATTCTACCACCTGTCACAACAGCACTTTGTTCAATCTGTTATGCAAAATCATTATAGCAATATAGCTGAGGAAAAAAAAAAAGAGAAAACAGCAATTATTTCTTACTTTTCTCTTGAATGGGTTATTTTGGGTTATACTGATGTCAGGTTCATTGAAGCTAACCTTTTGAAATCTGTAACAGCATAATACTTATATGGCAGGCTTAGAATAGCTAGAAGACTATTTTGTTTTACCCTTTTAAGAGCAAGTAAGGCACATCCGTAAAGTGCCATACTTTCTCTGATCATTTAAAAAAAAAAAAAAAACCCAACTGTGCTAACTCCTGCAGCAGCCTGTTATTTCTCTTCGTCAGACAAGAAAGAATGACCAACATCTGATAGTACAACGTACTCTTTCATTATTAAAGATTATAAACTAATGTGAAAACAATTTTGAACAACACCACTGGCTTTTTAAAATGAGGAGAGTTGTACCTTTGGTTTACCTGTTCAGTCTTCTGACATTTGCAACTGTTCTCCATCTCTTGAAAATGTAATAGCGGGTAAAAATAAAACTTGAATATACGAGACTTTATTTATGTGCTAAATTTATTTTTACTTCTAGAAGAAGTGGTTGAAAATGAGGAAGTTTTATGTCTTTCCAGAAGCTGCTCACTTATTTCTCATTTGATTGCACTCATTCTCCTCAATGAGCAGGAAGGGCCAGATGTACAGATGCACCCGAAGTCCCGATTTGTGCCACACTTGCTAGGAGTGAGGTTCCTAAATGGCTTTGGAGATTTGGCTCACAGTGTACAAAACTTCAGGTGTCGTTTCTAGGGTTGTCCTGTCCTGTTGAGCCATCTTCCTATTGATTTTGAGTTGAATGCAAGTGGAGGGAGCAGGAGGAAGCCTAACCAGTGCTCGCTGAAAAGCGAAAGCCGAACTGTGCGCATGAGGCTCCGTGCGGGGCAGGAGGTGGGAACGGGGCAAGGAGGGTGAGGACATGCAGCACTGTCTCTAGTTACCTGCCCAGCTGTTATTGAATCTGGTTTCTTGCAGGGAGCGATCAACTCTCTCCATTCTCCAATAGGCAGTTTTGATTCCAGTTAAAATTCACTGCGAAACCAGTAGTGAGTGGTGGTTGTGTAATGAGTTTGGGTCTAGGACGTTAGCGAGGAAGAGCTGTTTACATTTCTCGTTATTTTGCCCTGACAGCTGACAGGAATGTTGGTATCTCCGCCAGCTTTCATGCCGGCGCGGTGCAGGTACGTTTTGTGCATACACTCACCCTCGCTGCCGAGCTGAAAGTTAAGCTGCCTGCTGACAGTTTCCTGAAATCATATCAATAACATATTGTTAGCTCTTCGATTGAAGCTAAAAGAGACTGCTGTGGGATAAAGGATACGTGATATGGGCATTTCATAAGCTAGGGATATAAATGAATAACTCTGCTTATTCAAAGTTCTTTAAGTTTTTACAGTATAATTTTTATACTATTGTCCTTTTACAGTGTTTTTTGGAATATGCAGAAAAATGAAGAAATCCCTTAGGAAGGTAGAGTGATTTTGGTAAAAATGTCACTACGAAACTAGAAGTCCACAAACAAAATGAGAAAGAGCTTCTTTATGTTTTTTTTTTTTTTTTTTTTAATTTGAAACCAATATTTTGATGTCTTCAGTTCTCAGATAATTCTGCACTGAAGTATGAGAAACTACAGTTTGCTATATGCAGCCCCTTTGTGCTTTCTCACATCAAATAAAAAGAGCTGTTTTATTCAAAATTAGAAGATAAAGATGCTTTTAATAAGAAAAAGATGTAGTACCAACCTGTATGTTTACAGGTATAGGTTAAAGGCACTGGAATCGGTACAACAGAAAAATGAGTTTCTGTGTAGGCAGTTGAAGCAATATAGAGTATTTGTGAAGGCAGCCCCAGAATATTTTTTGCTCTCAGCCTTTTGGTATCTGGTCCTGTAAAATGAAGAGCACTTCTACCTCCTCCTGAAAGCAGTGGAAGCCCCTTGCAGGCTCCTGTGGTCAATGTCCTGAAACCCAACCATAAAGTGCTCCCCTCCTTTTTCTTTCTTTTGTCTTTGTAATAATATTTTTTTGCTGAAATTATCCAGATTCAAACAGCAAAGATGTATAAAATGGTTGCCAGCTAGCCTTCTTTTTGACATTTTGTGTTTAAAAAAAATAGTTACTTATTCAGCATATAATTTTGTAAATTAACATGAGCTAGAGAAAGTGAGCATGGACTGCTCATCTATACAGAGTATTCAAGAGTCTTGAAACTGTTTCACTAAGAGTTGGTTATGTTTATTTGCATGTTCCGAAACTATTCCAAACTACTGCAGTAAAAACCCTCTGGTTTTTAGTCTCTGGTGCTTGTAACAAGATCTCTTGAGCTGAACTCACAGCCTGTTACGGGGCCAAAGCCTCTGGGGATCTTGTCAGTTATGCTAAGGGCTTCGGTCAGAGCTATACTTTGCTTGGCCAAAGCTGCTGTGACGGACGTGTTACAGTTAGCAGAGTCTGTCTCCCGACCGACTTGGCAATTGAACTTGCCACTGTTGGTCATTCTGCGATTGCATTTATCAGAGTTTCTTTGTCAGCTTTGTTGCCACTCACCTATCAGCCATGACAGGTTGCCCAGAATATTGCAATTAACATCAAAATTATTTATAGGATTTTTATCCTGCAGATAACTTTCAAATATATTATTGTCTTTCTCTAACGTTCTTCCTCTTGCATATTCATCTATGTGCTATGTGTCTGCTAAGCTCTCTGCCCTTTTTATTAATGATCAAAACTATTGTGGCCAGATAAAGTAGGGGTGCCCAGGCAGCAATCAGTGCTGTGCTTGTTGGGTCAAGCTGTCATTATATTTAAATGTACATACTGTTTTACCATAATCAGGGCTTATATCTGTCCTTCCTTTGATTTAGGCACTATATAGCTCTTCTTTTCTGTACTTGGTCTTGCAGGAAAAGAGTAGAAGAGTTTCTCTCCTCATATAACTGGCGGTACCTTGCTGAATTCGACATTATTGCAGAGATGTGGCCCTTATTAGTTGCTTGTGTGGCATCACTGTGATTCCCTTGGCTTATTCATGGCACTGCTACAGCTGTGTTGCACCATCATTCAAAAAGAGAGGCAAGGTTACTGAGAGGCAGATGCTCTTACTCAGACAGGTAGCCATAATTTAAGAACTGCCAGGGAAATACAGGGCAGCATTCCGTTAAGTCAATCGCTTTTAGCGTGTTCCTGTTCAGGATTGTATTCCTGCTCAAAAAGCCACCAGAACAAACAGTGTTGTTACTCGTAGTGCAGAGAGAATCATTTTCTAACTTTTCTGAAATGACGGTTTGAAGAGAGTGTTTTATGCCTATTTTCTGACCTTGAGGTAAACACAATTATAGCAGTTGCAGAATCAAGCCGTCGGTGTCTTTGCTGTGCACGGGGCTGCTCTCCGCACCCTGGCGAATCTGAAGCTCTTGTCCCGCTGAGAACGCAGAGCGGGAGGGATGAGGTGGCCTCTGGCATTGCCAGCTCTTCTGTTTGTGACGGTAATCGATAAATAAAGTTGTGACGGTAATTGATAAATAAAGTTAAATGACAGCAGTAGTAATCTATCTTATCAAGAAAGGTGTGCACAGACCAGAACACCAAAGGTAAAAGAGATTTGTATTTTTTTTTTTTTTTAATTATTATCCTTGGTCTAAGTTATTTTTGAGATTCCTCATGCATCTCTGCACTTAATTCTGTACAGAGTTTTCTGTTTCTACCTTTCTGGAGGCCCCAAAGACGAGAAGCATCCTGAACCATCTTTGCTTTATTTTTCCTTTACCTGCCTGTCTCCCAGCAAACCTGCCTCTTTAGCTACATCCTTTGATCCTTCCAATTGCACAGAAACCAGGTCTTTCTCAACGTTTTCCTTTTCATGGAAATTAGTATTAAAATAACTCATTAGAGCCATTCATATCTAAGAATCACTGTGGTGTTCTAAATTGTGTCTTTCTGCCACAAAGTCCATGTGTTATAGGGAGAGGAAAAATAAATCAATTGGGTTGAAGAAAGAAAGAAAGAAAAGGGAGGACGGAAATTGGACATAGAAGGGATTAACAGCCAAGAATCTCAGTTATTAAAATGCTGAAAATCTTTTATAACATTTTAACTAACAAATTTTATACAGACAGGTCCATCATGCATTTAAAAAAAACACACACACACACACACCAAAAAACAGTCTTTTTAGCATTCAGTTGTGTTTAATAGATTTCTTTTATCAAACACAGTATCTGGCATCACGGACTAAGCAATGGGAGTCATGAGTTCTGGATTTTTCTGGCAGTTTTACGGAGGATGAGCCGTGTGTTTAAGTCAAGATGCATGGTGAGCTTTTGCCTAACTGAGATATGGAAAAGATCAGTTAGGGTTTTTCTTTTCTGCTTTGCTGAAAGATGGCCTGACAATTTTGAAAATTTCAGCCCTGTTTTGGTCTAGGAAACTTACCTAATAGTCCTGAAATTGGGAACCTCTGAGTTTTCAAGTATTTGCATTTACATTATGGTGCTGAGTATTTCTGTGCCCATCAAAGGAGAGTGCAGAACAGTTCCTTCCTTCTCTGCCATTTTATTGATCACCATATACCTCGATGAGCCCACCGATACTTGGAGTTGTGTAGAGCACTGGAACCTGACCCGGGGTGAGTTACTCTATGGAAGGTGTAGCATTGTAGGCGAAGGAGTGCAACTCTTCGGAGTTACGTCGTGCGGCTCCAAGTACTCTGTGAGACTTTTCTCGTGCTGGTTTCTGTTAAATATAATGACTTTAAAGAATGGAGTAATTTTTATTTTCTTCATCTTATTTTTTTTGCCTTCCTTTGTTTCCAGTCCAAAGTTACTGGGAATAAAATAAGTCTTAAGCTAAATGCAGTGGTTCTATGTATATCTTGAGAGTTTGAACTTTGTTATATAGGCTTTCTTGTATGTATAACAGGTTATATAAAGTTAAGGGTTTTTAAACTTCTCCTTTTGGCCAAAATTAAAATGTTTTCTTAGGCATATAACTTCGGTATTGATATCATCACAGGTAGCCAGTATGTTTAGTAGTGCCTCGTTCTGTCTGCTGTCTAATTCAGTAGTATGCAATTTGGAACATCCCTGATTGCCTTACAAACCATTTTGTGATAATAAAACCAAATATGGTAGTCTTGGCTGACATCTCTGTGATATTATTTGGCATACCACGTATCTCTGCTTCAAATATAAATTGGTTACATGTTTTTCAAAATATGCATTCCATTAATTACATCTATACTTGAGACATCCTTTTTGCTCCCTTCAAGCTGTTTTAAGCATTCTTTTTTAGCTTGTCCAGCATGCAGATAGGGTTGGCTGTGGGCTCTTTAATTTGAGTGAAAATAGGCTAACCTTATGGTCTTTTTAAGTCCTAAAACTACAGTTGAGTGTGCAGTGTCTTTCCATATAACTAGGTCTTTTGTTCCACTAGAGAAAATTACTTAATTTGTTAGAGAGGTTTTTTTTTTAAAAAAAGGTTTAACTGTAACAGTCTTTACTTAATAGACCAGGGATTGCAGGGAGGTGATTAATGTGAATTAAAGGATCTCTATGACATAGGACTAAAGGGCAGAATTACTTTGTTGTTGTTGTTGGCAATCCCACTTGTGCAATTTCATTTCTCCCCAAACCAAATTTCCAGCTTCTTACGTG
>VZSV01000008.1:9345173-9356299 GCA_013398735.1 Nothocercus julius | reverse complement strand
AGAACTGACGCTTATAAGCTAAAAAATAATGATCCCAGATGCCCAGATGCAACCAATGCCTGGAAAAAAAGCAGGACTTAATTTTTCTTTTTTTTTTTTTTTTTAAGCTACTGAGTTTCAGTACCAATTATTTATCTTTCTCTTCTTTGGATCCAACTTCTTAAGTATGTGCAACTGAAATAGGATAAGTAAGAGGGAAAACAGATTTTGCTAAGTCACATGCAAAGTAGCAATAAATCAAACAGCTTGTCTGCATTCTTCTAATCTTTCTATTCTAATCTGTGAGTGAGATTTATAAATGACCTCTCCTCTCCTCTCTGCTCATCTTCCTAGATTGTGATCACAAGCAGTTCACAGTCCTCCACTCCATGGGTGCTACCAGCTAAAGGCTGTTCTGGTGATTTATCTTCTACTGATCAGATACCAGTCCAAAATGCTGTGCTAGCTAGAGAGTAACCTACAGCCTAGCAGGTATTTAGAAACCAACTGTCTCCCCAGTTCAGAGTGAAAGCAATACAGCCTCAGCAAACAATTTTCTGTCCGTTAATGACTTCTGAAACTTAGAAATCCCTATGCTAACCCTTCTTTAAGAAATAAAAACTGTTGTGGAATGAGTTGGCTCTGTTGTTAGTAAAGAGTACTTTGTTTTGAAATCAATAAGCAGCTTGTTTAAATATCAGTACTACAAAGCAGCTATAGTTCTGTCAAATGCCTTCCCCACTCCCTCCTTCGCGGTATTCCTGCCCGGAGATGCACACGCAAGCGCGGGTCCGGCCCCAGGTCTCGGGCCTGACCTGCACCACGTGAGCTGGGCGGAACACGCTCACTTCATACCCTGTAAGTTTGGGGTCTGAGTGACCGCTTGCCCTGTGTTTTTTTTTTTTTTTTTAATCCTTAGAAATGAAATAGAATACAAACCCTAAACTCAGTGAAGTGATTAAGAACAATATCTAATTACCAACTTGGTTTAATAGTATTTTAATAAACACAAATACATAGATGTTACCTATAGGCCAAGTTACTATTTTTTTAAAAGTCATTCTGTCACCTGCTGAAAGCCTTGTTTTCCCTGATATAATTATACCCCAAGGAGAAGGACACCTACGTAGCCAACCAAAAAAAGAAAATGGAAAAACTCCATTGAACTCAAGGCAGTTACTCATTTGTATAAATGCAATCGAGAACAGAATCTGCCCTAATGTTTATTTCATTTTATCAGATTGGATAATGCTGTCCTGGTGGCATTAAATACAGCTGATCTCTCCCCTCCCCTTCCATGCACACATGTTTTTGTTAAAATTTAACTATTTACATCTATGTCTCTTGGTATTGCCTACAAATCAGTCAAAGAAGAGTAGGTCATCTATTCTGCCCTACTGTTTATATATTAATCATCTGGCAAATAAACCACTCAGTATCCTACCCACCTCAGTAATATTTGTGATGTAATTTGTTTGGATGCCCAAATGTCACCAGCGTTGATTGTAAGAGATGAAAAAAATGTACTTGCTCAGCACACCAAGCTCTGGGCTAAAATGTAAGCATGAAATCTCTGGTTTATTTTTGTAATAATGTTTACAGCTGTTTAATGACCCTGAAAGGGTTCAGTAGTCTGGTGTTCTGTATTTCTTAACAGGAGTGTATTATGCTTATAACAGCCTTAGTCAAACAGTTTCAGCTACAACAATAAGAACAATATTTAATAAAAATTCAATATATATTCTGAAATTTCTCAATGACAGCTGTTTATCAGTTGCTAAAAACTGAAGGAATGTGTATTGGGATATTTAGAATTTGTCAATGGACCACAAGATAATGTGTTTTTTAGATATATATATATATATTTTTTTTTTCTATCTGGAAAGGTAAATACCAGATCTAAATTCTGAAAGCGTAACTAACAGTGTAACTCTAACTGCTCAGAGGATCAGGGCCAGAAAGACCATGTTGTTCAAACACGTGAGCTTGTAAAGCATTACTTTGCTTACTGAACTGTAAATCTTTTAACTAACCTTATCTAAGCTATAATAATGGCACAACAGTGTTTTTAAAATGAGTATTTTCTCTACAGTAGTGAAGAGGAAACTGTGTTAGTGCATGTGTCCAGTACGAACAAGCTGGTGTGAGAGCTGAATTTGGTTTGCAAAGATAGCAGGTGTTTGTATGCATAGATACATATAGAGACATATGTGTATGTATGTATTTGTATTTAAACTGTTTTTATTCTATTTGCCATGTATGTTTTTTTTTTTTTTTTTTTTTTTTTTTTCCCCCCCTCCAATTCCAGCAGAAGGAAACCAAGCTTCTCATATTGCATTAATGTAGTCGTGATGGCAAGCATTTCTGGCGTAATAATTGGTTTTAAATTCCAGTAATCCATTTCAAATAGTTGCATAAAATCTGTGTGCTCTATTGAAATGGCTAAAATCAGAACTTTGGTTATTGATATCACGGGAAATGGTCTGGAGGGCAAAAATGTGAGTGAAATCAAAGTAACTATTAGTATCATCAAAGGGCTTTGAATGTCTCATTGTACCTTCATGTGAGTGATGAGAGAGCATTTTAATAATACACATATCCAATTGCAAATTTCATAAGCCAGAAGCATCTCATCAAAACCAGGAAACTGTCCATCCTGCACAAAAGGGAATGATCAGGTTAATTTTGGTGGGCTTTGTTAAGTACTTTTAACGATGAGAGCGTTTGGGTGTTGGTGACTAACTGTGCAGAAGGGTTAGGTAATCCAGAAGTCCCCTGCACCGCCCGGCTGTGGTGGAGAGCGGCCGGACGGTGTGGCCTGCGGGGAGGGCCGTGCGCTGGCTGCCACGACTTCCCTGCCCGCATGTGGGGCAGGAGGCTGGGGAGCTGGAGAGGAGCCACCGCAGAGCTGGGGAGCTGCAACTGGGAGGCCCGAAGCGCCAAAGCGGGAGCCAGCGGCTAAGCGGGCAACGAAAGCCCCCGAGCCCACCTGGTGACATGTCCCTGTCTGGCCCTAGATGTAGACGGGGATGATGGATAAAGAGGGAGAGAATGAAATTGCTAATTTTTTTTAGATAAATTAGGCAAATTAGATTGGGTTATCTAATTCATAGTGGAATGATGGATGAGGAGGAGTTTTATTTCTGTCTTGCATGTGGATACAAGATGAGATTTTGGTCATTTTTGCAGTGAATGGGCTGAGGAGCCCTCAGAGTCTGATGTATCTGGGAGCTGAGCAGTAGCGGTGTCCCTGGGTCCCCAAACGTGGGACCTTGGAACTGGAGGAATGGTACAGGGCAGGACTGAATGCTGTAATTATATCTTGTAATGGAACAAGGGAAAAGTGGGGGAAAATAAGAGGCAATACAGAGGCAGGACCAAAACAAGCTGGGGCAGGTAAGGGTGATAATATAGTTTAAGTAAAGAACGGTAGCATTTTGAGGTTATAGTACCTGGATTCTAGCAGTTCAACAGCTGATTAGGATACATGGTAGTTACAGACTCTGTTATTTCTTACTAAACAAAGGCTTTGCTGACCTTTCTGCATGTTTCATCAAAAATGTATAAATTTCTCAAAGCCAAAAGGTAATGTTAATGGGTCAGACTCCCCAGAATTGTTTAAAAATTGTTGCTTTTTAAATTAAAAATTATGGGTTTGATCTTCCTCTCTATTTTCTTTTTCAACTCTTTCTAGCTCTGTCTTATACAGGTCTATATGTGTGCAGCAGATAGAAAATAGCATTTTAAAAAAATAGTTGTCATGTTCCAATTATAGCTGCTGTTTTTACTTTATTGAAGTTATTTTTGAAAAAAAAAAAAAAAAGGCAACACAATAACTTAAAATCTTAACCACAAACCACCTTTCCCCCTCCTCTGAACCATAATAACTGAATACCATAGGTTTTAACTGATGCTTGAGGTTAAACATCAGAATTAAAAAACTCCACTAGGATCCGTCAGCATTTGCAGACTTCAATAGAGCATAAAATGCTAAAATTAAACACCCAAACCCTCCTGTGTATGTAAAGGCACAAGTTTCTATTAAGGTTAACTGAATAAATAAAAAATATTACTGTATTTATTAAGCTATTTGAGAGTAATGCCAATCTACAAACTCTTTTCCAAACACTGCTGAATACAGTTGTGTGTCTTTGTATGCACAGTATATCTTTTTTTTTTTAATGTTATTTGCAAACATGCCATGTTTAACCATAGCAAGAAGAAATAATACCTGTGGAACATGAAATCCAGATAGAAAGTAGATTCTGTTTTGGGAGATTTTCTGAGGAAGTAGATACATCTTCAGAATCTTACGCAATTTCAGACAATGACAAGCTCAACTACAATTCTGTCAGATGTTTAACTAATCCTTTTGAGCATGAAGTTCGCTTTGTTTCAAAAGCTAAGCAAACTGTATCAAAAATGTATATTCATGTACCCACATTTTGAATGATGGTGGTCCACTGCGCAGAAACCTTGCATAGAAACCAGAAATGTGTGTTTACTATACAGCTTTGGATGAATAGCTGGCTCAAATGTGTTTCCCTACCTATGAAACTAATGATGCTGCAAGTTAATGTACAGTTCTATAGCTTATAGGCATCTTTTCCTTTTATATACTTCTATATCTCATTAATATAGTTATGGTAACAGTGACAGCATGTAAGTAATGTGTCTCCAAAATGAAATTGAATCTGAACACTGTCGAACTTTGAAAAAGATCTGCTGTACATCTGAGCAAAATTTTGTGGCTAGTGTTCATCTTTAATACACGTGAATATACACTTCCCCCTTTTCTCTTACAAGACCTGCATTGTATCACAACCTCAATCATCCTGTCGAGGACCAACTAGGTCTCCTCTTGGAGACCACCCATGTTTCTTTTAGGCCCTGGTCCTGCAAATACTTAGGCATGTGTGGAACTTTGCTTTCAAGAGTCATCCTTTGAAGTCTACTGGACTACTCCCTTGAGGACAATTACATGCATTTTAAGTATGTGCCAGATTTGGGCCTCACATTGTCTAGCAAGTGGCCACTATGAAGCAATGTGAGGAATGGTGTCCACCTGGAGCGTATATGCCTGCGCTGTAGAAGGCACAGTGAGTAACTGCTTTTGTCCAAACCAAGCAGGAAGTTGACCAGATTAATGATGTAATCAGTTATAGAATTCAGTAATTTTAATAGTGAATAAAGTGTCAAATCACTCCACTGAACAACACAGATGTTAATTATGTTCTAATATAACGTTATAGCTCCGTATTGCTTGCAAGTCATTAATGTAAAACTTTGTATTTTAAATAGAATTTTATAGATACATTATTCCTATATAGAGTAGAGAAGTGGCAAGGATAGAAGATTATTGTGGACAATTATGCAGACCAGCACAGAGCACTCGTGTTTAACAAACAGCTTTGAATTCTAATTTTCTGCAATATATGTAGTGTAGGTACAATTTGTAGTCATTACTGTGTATTAGGAAAGTTATTAAAATTCTTAAACTTGTTGAGGCTTTTCACAACACCTTCACCAGATTTTAATTGGTTTTATCTAGTTCTGTAAGAGAGCTCTTTAAAACAAATCAAAGTGCCTTAAATCACATGTCTTACCTATCGAAGGACAAAGATAGTCTTCTATAATCTGGCAAATTTTCCTAAGAACTGAAATCTGAAGGTTCTCAACGATGAATTAAAAGCCTTGGCAGAAGATAATTTATGTGCTTTTGATGGGCTCAGTTTCAAAATGACAAAATAACAATGTTTTGTAACAGAAGGGTTAAATCTTAATCTCAGAGGTTTACAAAGCTGCTAGTCGCAGTCTCCTTAAAATTTAATATACCTCGTTAATGCTTACTTGCAAACACTGAAGGATTTTTATGATTATAATCATGTGTTACAGCACCTAGTACTGTTTCTAAGCAGCATACTAATCAGCTTAATGAGATATTACTGCACTTTTTGTTGACTAAAGCAAAATCCCTTTTATTGTTCTAAAGCTTGTCCTTTACTTTATTTTTTCCCCAAACATTATCTTGTTTTATTGTACACCAGTAAATATCATACCATCATTTTTTTGTCAAATCATAAAACTATCTTTCTCATTGTAGAATGTGTAATATATTGAATATGGTTAATGGAACTGAAAGTTATAAATGGATTTCTATTCTTGTTTTTTCACTGGCTTTTCTAATGGAAATGGGAGAGATGCATAACGTTTCTTTTTCGATAAATTTAGAAATGTAAACAGGTGCAATTTCACAAGACAGACAAGGAAGATGGTAAAAGCATGTACCCCTTCTGTAATAATTAGATTTTGAAATTGTGACATATTTTAAAATAGTAATTAATGGTTATTGGTAAACCTACAGAATGATGAAAGCACATATATGTTCACAATTGTATTGCACAGTTGGCACTTAATACTCTTTTTATTGTCTTACACTAATTCCTTTGCATTATTATGAGTAGGTAAAACATAAAATGCAAATTGTATGTGCGTGATTCAAATGATTGCAAGTCTTTCACAGTCTGAATGTAAAATATCTTCTGATTTTCAGAGATGGAGGAAGCTAGTTTGTGCCTTGGTGTTTCATCAGCTGTGCCAGAAGCTGACGCCCATCTCAATAGCACCATACTCAATGGACAGTATTCAATGAGCCAGAAGCTGCATCAGATCACTTCCCAGCTCAGCCATGCCTTTCCAGAGCTCCAGAACAGACAGAATCCAGAGGAGAAGGCGTCAGTGCCGCTAGAAGACAAAAGCCACATGTCCATAGCAAACCAGCCCATCAGCAGTCAGATGGCTCTGTTAGCAAATCAGCTCAACAGGGAGGTTGACACCAGTTTGAATGGACGTGTGGATCTGCAGCAGTTCTTAAATGGACAAAACCTTGGGATTATGTCTCAGATGAGTGATATAGAGGATGATGCCAGGAAAAACAGAAAGTACCCCTGTCCCCTCTGTGGGAAACGCTTTCGATTTAACAGCATCTTGTCGCTACACATGCGCACTCATACTGGAGAGAAACCATTTAAGTGTCCGTACTGTGACCATAGAGCAGCTCAGAAAGGTAACCTGAAGATTCATCTGCGCACTCATAAGCTTGGAAACCTTGGCAAAGGTCGAGGAAGAGTCCGAGAAGAAAACAGACTTTTACATGAGCTGGAGGAGAGAGCAATTCTTCGGGACAAACAGATGAAAAGCAGCCTCTTGCAGCCACGACCCGATGTGAAAGCACAGCAGCATACCCAGCCAATGCCTCTCGCAAACTGCAACTTGTCGGTGCCAGTTAATCATAGCACACCTGATATTTCCAACCCTGTTCCCTCTCCAAAGCCAGTTAGTGTCCAGGAAGAAGTGGTTGCTCCGACAGCTGGGTTCAGGTGCACGTTTTGCAAAGGCAAGTTTAAGAAGCGTGAAGAGCTGGACAGGCACATAAGGATCCTGCACAAGCCTTACAAGTGCACCCTGTGTGACTTTGCTGCCTCACAGGAGGAGGAGCTGATCAGCCACGTGGAGAAGGCTCACATAACCGCAGAGTCGGCGCAGGGCCAGGGCTCCAACGGCAATGGGGAGCAATCCACCAATGAGTTTCGGTGTGAGGTGTGTGGCCAAGTGTTCAGCCAAGCTTGGTTCCTCAAAGGCCACATGAGAAAGCACAAGGATTCCTTTGAACACTGCTGTCAGATCTGTGGGAGGCGATTCAAAGAGCCTTGGTTTCTTAAAAATCACATGAAAGTCCACCTGAATAAGTTATCTGTGAAGAACAAATCTCCTAATGATCCTGAAGTACCTGTCTCCATTGGCAGTATGTCCCAGGAAGCTCATGCAAACTTATATTCAAGATATCTATCGTGTTTGCAGAGTGGGTTTCTTCCTCCAGACAAAGCAAGTTTAAGTGAACAAAATCAAATCTATAACAAAGGAGATATGCCCATGAAAGAGAAAGAAGTCTTGGGGAAACTCCTTTCACCCATTTCTGGCATTGGTCACAGTATTGCTGAAGGGGATAAACATTCTTTATTGGGCTGTCTCAATCTGGTGCCTCCTCTGAAATCCAGCTGTATAGAAAGGTTACAAGCTGCTGCCAAAGCAGCAGAGATGGATCCAGTAAACAGCTATCAGGCCTGGCAGCTTATGGCAAGGGGAATGGCCATGGAACATGGCTTTTTGTCTAAAGAGCAGCAGATACAGCGCAGCCATGAAGACACTTTGGCAAATGCTGGAGTTATGTTTGATAAGGAGAAGCGGGAGTATGTGTTAGTAGGAGCAGATGGCTCTAAGCAGAAAATGCCTGCTGATTTGGTTCACAGCACTAAAATGGGCAATCAGAGAGACTTGCCAAACAAACTAGACCCTTTAGAAGGCAGTAGAGATTTTTTGTCACATGGTATGAACCAGGGACTCGATTACAACTTACAAAGTCATGGAAACGTAAAAGAAAAACCAACTGAGTGCCCTGACTGCGGAAGGGTTTTTAGAACATACCACCAAGTTGTCGTTCACTCCAGGGTCCACAAAAGAGACAGGAAAGGAGAAGATGAAATAATTCAAGGTAGTCTTGATGAGCGGCGTGGATCTGGAAGCGATCAGGAGTCTCAGTCTGTCAGCAGGTCGACAACACCGGGCTCCTCTAACATTACTGAAGAAAGCGGAGTAGGTGGAGGCCTTTCACAGACGGGGAGTGCCCAGGAGGACAGTCCGCATCCTTCCTCGCCCTCCTCTTCAGGTATGCTAGCTTCTTCCTCTCTGCACTGAGAACTTAATAGCTATATTTGAAATCACAGCAGCAGAGTAGTTTATGTGTTCTCTTGCTAGGTCGTTTTCTAACAGCCCTCAGAGACGTGGTCTTATATGCCAGAACATCTGTGTTTGGGTTCCCTCAATGCCTTTGAGGTTAATTCTCATTTCACCCTTTTTTTCCTCTCCAAGGGCAGTTTTTCTAGCTTTTAGCTATCACTTCAACCAAGCCACAAGCAGCAGTGTTGAAAGTCTGCATCATTCACCAATGGGAATGTCCTTCTCAGGGCCTTTCCCTTCAGGTTTTTGAAGGGATTTTTTTTTTTTTAATCCCCTCCTCTTCTATTCATGGTGAATAGAAAAGATTCATGGTGAATTAAGGGTGAATTGCAGATCTTTCCATTTCTTCCATGTTGAAAGGTGATGCAAGATTCCTTCTTTGAGCTACACTTGAAGGGAATATGATTAATAAACAATGTTTTGGCTAACCTCTCTGATGGCCCTTATTCTCACAACCAAATCAATTAACTGAGATATGGATTTGTACCTGGCCACAGGACTGATTAGAGAGAGAGTCAAAAATAAAAGTTACTAACTTTCTGATCACCTTTTAACTTAAGTGCACATGTTAACATGTATGAAGCTTTCTGCTTAATCCACATCATGAAAGTACAGGAAAAAAGAAATCAGACCAAAACATTTTAATTGCATTGTATGTCATGTTAACTTGTGGTGTATAAAATAGCAGAGCAGATAGTATTTCATTGGAGATGTCTATAAAATATTGAGCTTCCTGGTACAGTTTTTAAAGTTACTAGCCTATGACTGCCAAAATAAAATCTCCAAGTAGTAACAGGTAAGATTTCTGGCTTATCTATATTTCCAAAGTCACTTACTAATGGATAGTAAATTGAAAGTTATATCTTCAGCCCTTTATAAAGAAAGCACCTCACTAATACTGTAATCATTCTGCAAGCCTAACAACAGAGGAAATCATGCCATAACAAATACTCTGTTACTAATGGCAACATTGATTTCTGCAATCAGCCATTAAGTCTAGAAAATGAAAGACAGTCTGAGGTACCTTAAGGCATTACATTGCCCACTGTTAAAGAGCTGGTAGCAGGCTGTTGAGGGTTATTTTTTTTAGGTCTTCCTCCCCCCCCCAGTTTCGATAAATATTTTAGTATTGGAGGCAATTCACTGTTTCAGTTATTAAGTACGTGCCAGTTTATTTTTGTTGTTCTTGTCATGCTCCAGTATACTCTACTTCTGAGGCCAAATTAATATAAAAATAAAGTGTTAGTTTGCTGGCTTATTACAAACCAGTAAAGAAATTGTTAAGACACATAAATCTGCACTCCACATTCCACAGATTCCTATAGTACTTAATGCTGTTGTTTAAATACCCATGAAACACACTGTCTACTCTTAGAGTCATAGCCTCGTTTACAATTTATTACTGGTGAGACGCATTAGCAAATTCTATGTAGGAACAAGGGGAACAGGCGAGAGCTAATTTCATACTATATATAGTTGTTCAGATTGTTTTAAGAGGATTGAAAATATGTCTGGATAAAGAAGATTATTTTTCTAACTTTCACTTTTAAAAATCCTAAACATTTTTCTGGGGAGGGGAACCCTGCTGCTCTTCTAACACAGAAAAAAAATGACCTTTGTTTTGCTATATTATAAAGGGTTTGAAATAAAGGATTCTCGAATTAGTTAAAATCTAAATTCCTGGATTGTTTAGAAAAGTTGGGGAAAAAAAAAAGAGCTCTGGAGTTTTCCAGTGGTATGGAACTGGAGATTCAAAACAAGGCATCTAAAAGGGTTTTTTTGAGTTCCCAAAATCCTGAATTCCAAGCGTTCTGGTTCACTTAATGTGGTGTTGTGGGAAGTTTTTCCTATCTTCAGAGGCAAAAGGTAACATTGCAGTGTTGTGCTCTTGTCTGGTCACTAATTCAAAATTATTGTTAACTTAAACCGTTATTTTAACAGCTATTATTCAAATCATGTATTTTCACAGTCGATGCATTTATATGGAAGCATATAAAAATGAAAGCAAAATGTGTGCCATAACAGTTGCTAGAAAAATGTTCATTTTTACCAAAGAAAATTGTACCTTTTATTATTAATATCTGATCGTCTCCTTTAGCCTACTATGAAATCTAGGAGGGCTCTGAATATCATATATCCTATCATACAAAGAGTGCACATTTTTATAACTTCTTAATCAGATAAAAAGAAAATAGTATTGCATTTTTTCCTGAACAAAATCTAAATATTCTTTAGTACTTTAAAATTAAATTTTATTACAGTGTTGCTATTGAAACTTTTCATCTTTATGAAGTGTGTATTTTATCACTACAGGTTTATCTTTCACAGGTACAATATAAAGAAATCAGATT
>VZSV01000008.1:9337673-9342673 GCA_013398735.1 Nothocercus julius | reverse complement strand
TTTGTCTTTGCTGGTCTCATTTGGTATCAGGTTTAGCAAGATGCAAAGCTGCACTTTTTAAAATCTCAGCTGTTATAACTGAGCACCATATGCAGCCTTTCAATCCTTGATATGGAATACTGTACATGCTGCTCCATGTTTGTAAGAGATTTACAGAAGCTTGAGTTGTGTATATTAAAGCTGTGCACATCTAGACATTTGGGAAAGTACTTAGAGCAAAGCTGCTGTGGGTGCAGACCTATACTAATAACCTGGCAGAGATTCAGCTTTTACTCTTACATAATGCCTTAAATTGCCATTTCTGTTGAAAGATCAGAGGTTACTTGTGGGGAGCATCACTGTGGTCCCAAATCTGTTTTGTATTTTTTATTCCATGCTGGCTTAAATTGCAGACTTGTTTTCTTTTACTTAAGGACGTAAAAAAGAACTTTGAGACTTATTATACAAGTAGAAATGCTATAGCTAAGTATCTTTGGTAATGTTTCAACATTATAACATTAGTTAATGATGTTTGAAGGGTTGCGTTTTGTTTTTAGGTGCATTGCTGTAAATCTGGGATCAATTCCACTAACACGAGTGAAATAATAGAATTAGCCCCAACATTGCTACTGACAGCCTGTACTCTATTATGAGGAACAGCTGCAAAAGGGCACCATACTAAAAAAAAATAAGAAAACACCTCCCTATCGTGTCTTTGCAAAGCACATGCTTTATGACCTCTGGAGAGGGATGTAAAGAATTTTGTACAAGGCAGATGTCCAAAGTCTGCTACAAAGGGAAGGACCCAGCCCGATTTTCTTTTCTGCCTCTCATTGAGTAACTTGGTCTGTTAGTACTAGGTCCACAAACCCCTATATTTTTAGTTGCTCTGGGCAAAAAAGCTTAAAAACACTCTTTTGTGCTATTCCCTAGATTATAGTCTGTGTGTATGTGTGCCTCTAGTAAATAGGATTGTGAATGATGGTACAATACAGTGTATAGATGTTCTCGGGACAGCTCTGAGATAGCTACATTGAAGGGAGGTTTGTTTTGATTTAGAAGTTAAATAACAAATGTAGAAGGTTGAAAACTTCTTCTAACCCATCCAGTTCTCCTCCTCTGTTTCACTAATCTCTAGTGCAGTGAGATCACAGTGCATTTCTGTGGCATTTCAGTGTCATTTATAGATTGTTTATGGGGTTTTGTCCAGGTTATTGATGTACCATTAAAGTTATTACAATGATCTAAAACAGGGAGGGAGGAAAACTGGTATTCAACCCTAACCAGTGTACCCTTCACTGCGAGTCTGACCCTGATGTCCACTAATTTTCCACCTCAGGTTAATTTGGAAGCCCATGAGTCCTGGAAAATGGTCCATGTGTCCTGAAAATAACTGACTTTTGCTCGGATCCCAGAGCTGGGATCCCAAAGCACTGGTAATCCCAAAGTTCTGAATCATTTTGGTAGGAATACATAGCCCATGTTCTACCTGCCGAAACAGTGAGTGAACACTGATGAAGAAATCAGCATCCTTGGTTACTTAAATTACTGTCACGCCCATTTGTAACTTCTTCTAATTTGAATAGAAGGAAGCCTCTTGAGCTTAGAGAGAGAGAGAGATGGCTAAATCTCTAACCAGCCCTTTTGGTAATGAAAGTAAGCCTGTCTGCTCGAGGTTGAAATGAGAGGGCATGGGTCGCTGTGCCAACTTTGGCACAGTATCCACAGATCCATTTGGATGCTGATGCCAGGGAAAGCGCAGCCTGGTGCCTGCACCAAGCGTCTGTTCCCCTCTGTCCCTGCTACTCGAGCTGGCTTTGCCCGTGTGGTTGGTGGCAATTACAGTTATAGGAGGGATAGGGAGTCAGTCCTTGCGTGCAAAAGAGGAGTGAATTCTGACCCATTTTATGCCTTTGTCATCACTGCTCCATTTTCTTTTTGAGTTCCTGTCAGGGGGCCGCTTCTCTGATGCTTACTTGATCTTAACTTACGCTCTTCTCTCTTTGAAGACCTAAATTTCCCAATTGTAGTAATTCCTAGGTTTGTTGTGTTTTAGATGCTCTTAAAATTTCTTACAGAATATGTATTATGTTACCCAAGGTAACATAATATTGGATATCTGCCTGGTAAAACAGTTTGCAAAGGGTACGGTACAGTTCCTGTTACCTATTTGTAACAAATTGCGTTCTGTAAGGATAGGTGTAAGTAAGATATATGTAATCAAATTTATTTTGGCCATGATTTCTCCTAATTCCTATCTTGTGGTATAACTGTTTTCTCATGTGTCTTGTGTTAGGTGTTCCCTTCATTAGTTAAGGAATACTCTTACTAGATATAGGAATTTATTAATGTATATATTTTAGCAAGTGAAAATGAAAACTGAACTGCTTATATCTTATCTTACACTGAGATAGGGGAGCAGCCTATTTATCAAAGACCATGTAATTTTCCCTTCAGTGATCTAACAAGACTATTCGGAGAGGGGCAGAAGGAAGTCTGAGAAGGCTGTCTGAAATATCTTAAGCATCTCTCTTAAATACTCCACAATTTCCTTGGAGATTTATGGAGTATTATATATAATCTGATTGAGAACAACAGATGATTTTAAAGAAAACAAAATGAAAGAAACAAAAGAACAAAAGAAAAACATACAGCCATTTTTCATCATTTGAAGTGAATTTGAGGAAAGAATAGAAGAATATCTTTGATTGTGATTATTACATGGAACTTGATGGTCAAATAAGAATGAGATATATTCAAGGAGGGAAGTTACAGAAGCAAAGGTTGACCATTACAGTTGTATGGTTTCCAGTAGCTTTATTTGAATTTTATAGCGTAGTTATCTAGTTTTACTTGTCTGTATATATCCTGCATCAAGCAGGTATCTGCACTGATAAATATTTTCAGTGATATTCTTCCACTGACCAAATAAGCCAAACAGTGAGCTCTGAAGAGAAGGGGTCTTTTATCTAATATTCTATTGGTCTGTAATTGTAGCTGTTTTATTTTAAGAATTTTGATGCTAGTACAGTGAAGAACATTAAGTCAACATGCAACCACATTTACCACACAATGGTATCAGGGTCACCACAGTTATTTCCTACTCTGTGTTGAAATAATACTGTGGTTGCTCAGATGCTACTACCTAGGAACTGTGTATAAATGTTGACTTTGTGATGGTGACCACCACAGTATAATTATAATCAACTTTACAGATAGGGATAATGTTGCCTGTCCAGGAACTGGATGTTACTGAAAGGGACAAGCTGTAGCAGAAGATAAAAGAAATAACCAGAGTGCAGTATTAGAAAAAGTTCTGTATTTAAGTGTTATCCTGGAACCAGTGATACTTTCCAGTGAAAGCCAAACTGACTCTCACTGGTACTGAAAGGACAAGGAGATAAGACTGGGGCACGATGATAGGTGTGAATTGCATGTGTTATTTATGATATGATAGATAGATGTGAATTGCAGCCAGAAGAAAGCCACAAAATTGACCTGTGTACAAAAGCATTCATGTCTGTTACTCATCTACCAAAATATCATATGTAGTAACTTTTATGAGAGAGCACAACACGAGAAGCTTGTCCTTTCTGAAAAGCATGCCTGGTGCTAGGCATCCACCATCTTTCTTGCTCTACACTCTGTGTTGCTGACTATTTCAGTAACTCTCTGAACATGAGGAGAAAAATTGAAGCCAATGAGACTGCTGAAATAACACCAAGGAATAGTTGCCATTTCTTTTACACTGAAAGAACTGTGAAAAGACCTGAAACTATGTTAGCGCCAGCCAGAACTGAAGAACTCGCAGCTGTGGGTACAATTGATGCCCATCATTTCCCAGGCATCCTCCTCCCGGCTCCCCTGTGGTGAATAGCAATTTTTTTGCAAAGATATCTTAGGGCAAGAAAAGATGCACAGTGGTGACCCTGGTGCAGGGTCTATCCATTGAGGAGAGCGATTAATACAAGGATTAGGCATGCTGCTGATACCTTTTTTTTTTTTTTTTCTTTTATGCATAGCAACACTGAAGTGATCTCATCGACTAT
Source organism: Nothocercus julius (assembly GCA_013398735.1). Taxonomy (NCBI): domain Eukaryota; kingdom Metazoa; phylum Chordata; class Aves; order Tinamiformes; family Tinamidae; genus Nothocercus; species Nothocercus julius. Next base: position 9,338,645 of record VZSV01000008.1, on the reverse strand, counting down.
CTGAACATTCAGCAAGTCCAAAATCAAATGCTTGTGTGTCAGATATACACAGCTGTATTTGTACTGTTGCTCTATCTAAAGAACATGCCAATTGCTTTACTTAGAGTGAGTTGAGAGAGAGACTCATTACTAAGAACATGTATAGCATTATCAATGAAAAACATTATTGTTCTTTTTCTCAGTGGTGTTAGTGTCCTCGCTTCTCCTTTTATAGGAGCCTGTGCTAATATATCTTCAGACAATATGGGGCCTGATTCACTACTCCCATGCACATTGTGTCATCACTTACACCTCTGCAAAGGGGATGGGAAATAAAAAAATGTTAGTACTTGCAGAGTGCTACTATTCTTTGTATTTTTTTTTTTTTTTTGCAGAAAGATTGTGCAAAGAGAATTTGAGTATTTAAAGTACAATTTTTAATTTTATTTCTCCCCAAAATATATGAAATGTCCTCTCACCAGCTAAAGCCAAACTGAAATGAATAATATAGCGTAGAGTAGTTAGTAACACTAAAAGAGTGGTGTCCAAGCTGAATGTTAACGTACCCCAGTTGGGAGCTTTTGTTGAAATAATTCTGATTGATTAAACATTTTTGTATTCTTTTTTTTTTTTTTGCAACCCTTTTACTTCCTGGCACGTATTTAAAAAGTACCACTGACTTAAATTTAACTTGATGAAGCTAGTGAGCCTAGGAAACATGGCAAGCTCTTTACGTTAAATCCTTAACACACTACACTACTATACTTGTTCATCAGCTGGGTTTTCACAGCTCTAGTCAGAATTTCAAAAGATTCCTTAGCCAAAGAAAATACCAGACGTTAAGTAGCAGAGGGCTTTCTTAAATTGTAGAGTAAATTTTGGCAAGCGTAAAAGGCAGTGTTTCAAAACTGTGTGTTTTCATTGTTGCTGACTTTGTTCATAGTAAGGTCCATAGGAGACAAAACAAAGAGAAAAGAAGATTACTGCATTGGG
>VZSV01000008.1:9322237-9337652 GCA_013398735.1 Nothocercus julius | reverse complement strand
AGAAGAAGAAATAAGGTAGCCTATTTAATAGTGATAATTTCATGCACTGGGGTTCATTCAGTAATTTTTAAAACAGTCACTGAGGACTAGTTAGTGTAACAGAAGTAATGTGAAGTTTATCGGATGATTTTAAACAAACTTTAACTTCTGGAATAGAAGTTAAAAATACTTAGAGCTGATTTTCTGTGCTATTTCTTTATATTATAGAGAGAAAACAGCTTGTTTAGTTGTGTTGTATTTTATTTACCTATTGAAATCACATGAATAAAGCTTATTCTCATCTGCATATGTGGAACCATACTGAAGATCAGGGACCTAAAGAGAATAGGTTGTAACTGCATCCAGAACCTTTAAGGTGCAATATTTTTTGCCTTCAAAATACCACCAGGAAGTGAGTATTCTTTTAATCTGACTAGTGCATGGAAGGATTGTGGGACAGGTGGACCGTTTCTCTAAGGGATAATATGAACATCAGTTGACATTTATACTGTGGAAGGATGACTGGGCTGTTAAGCATGCAATAGCTGTTACGTAGGTGTTTCATTTATACATTTTATTTTGCTATCTAGCTTATAGTCAACTGTTATATTTTTGCCTTGTTTTTGTGATGTTCAGGAATAAGGAAATTTCCCAGAATAACTGGAGAGTAAGAATAGGGCTGTTCTCTTATTCTACTCTACAGTTAACATTATCTTCTGAAGTATAAATTAAAAGGGCAGGAGTGTGAACTAGGAGTCTTCCAGACTCATCGTTGGTATTTTTGTCAGTGAGGCCCTGTCTCACACCAAACTCAGTAGGCAGTTAACACTGAATTAACCAAGTTTATTTGCCTATAACCGTGGCAGCAACAATAATGTCTCGCTTAAGAGCCTGCTAGATACTGTATGCGAGAGAAGAGCCACCACATTTAGGCCTAATGGGAAAATACAAAAGCTGTCCACTTATTCAACTGCATTTTGAACTAGGATTTGTGCACATCACACAGATACATCAGCAGAAATAGTTTTTGTTGACATCAACATTGCATCTACAATATTCTTAGACTCCTACTGCTGCCACAGACTTATTCTGCATGTAAGGTGAATGCAGCCTATGCACCGGGAGAAGGATGTAGTAAAAGATGATATACTTGGCTTAAAAGATCTTCCTTTTGATTATCATGTGTTCTGTGTTGAGTTACCTCAGGTAAGGGTTTAGTCTGGTGACTTGGAGCCAAACTTGAAAGTACTGATTATCCCTTTCTGATCTGTTACTTCTGGTCTGTAAATGTTATGATTTGAGAGATGCTCCTTTTGTTAGTGTCTGTCACTGGATAATAGTTTTAAATCATGATTTGAATTTTTATGTATTTTTTTTTTAATTTTATGTCAATGGAAAGGAAATAACTCAGTTGACTCTATGTCTGTTCTTAATTTTAAAAGTGTGGGTGCTTTAGGCTTTTTTTTCTTCTTCCCTAATTACTACTTACATCCCCTTAAAATTCCCCTCAGTTGCTCTTTACATCTGAACAATCTTTCATTACCAAGTTGTTTATCTGAGAAGAAAGTGAGACTGTCTCTTTGTATTGCTGAATAACATCACTCTTTTTCTCAAGAAGTCATTGCACACTGACATCATATTGTTCTTCATTAGATGATCTGTTGCCTGAAAGTATCTTGGTGACACCGAACTTGAAAGCAGCAACAATACAAGTGCTAAGATGCCTGGGTAGCAGAGGCTGGCAATACCTTGCTCAAGCAAATATCTAAAATAATTTTAAAAAAAGGCATTAACAAATACAAACCACCCCCACAGAGGTAATTTTCACCTCTGATTTTTTGCTTGTTTTTTAGTCCAGCCGAGACTTCAGCCATCACTGTTACAATGCTGGAAGCCAAGTCCTACCTAGCAACGACAGCCATGTACAAAAATTTAAACTTAAAGGAAAATAACACTGCTGTTGGTAGTGTCCAGGAATTTCTAGGTGCTTTCCAACAATGCAAAGGGTTTCTATCTTGAAAGTACATGTTTATGCATAGAAAAAGACGTTTGATATTCACAAAGATCACACAGTTACCATTGCACTGTGCTTGTTGTTTCCTGATTAGTTGGAAACTTTATATTGATTTTATTTTGTATGTTCATGAGTTACATGTGAAATACTAACAATATTTTTTTTTGTAAAATTTGTGTAGCTGTTTCTTTGATCTGTGCTATTTCCCAAGTCATTTATTATGAGTTTACTTTTCACTGGGTGCATTGCTCTTGTGGTAGGTTTTAGTATGACGGCTGGATGAGAATAAATTCTAAAGTCTTTGTAAATATTTGAACATACAAATTAAAATCTAACTTTTCTTAAATGTATTGTAATGCTCTCTTTAAATGTACTGTTCTGTTAAATATTCCTCCCATTCATTTATGTAATATAGCAGGAAGAATGAAGGTGAGTGCAGACATCTAAAGAAGCTCAGAAAATTCTTCCCATACTCGCTAAACCCAAAGCCCTGTAGGAGAAAATGGAGAAAGGGATTTGCCTTACCTCAGTCCACAGATGGGACCATTTACCTCACAGTGAGAGAGAAGCTAAAAGGCTGCTATTGTCTCATAAACAAGTTAATAATCACAGCAGCTTGCGAGCCATGGGTTTTCTTTTACTTAAAATAGCAATGAAAGGCTTAAAATGTATTCCACTTGCAGAGCTGAGCCAGGATAGTGCAGAGGGGGTTAGGGCAAGAGTTGTGTGACCCGGAGCGGTGTTCGTCATTTTCCTTGTTTGAGCAGCCCATCCTAGACAGTTGCTTCAGGTTTCCCCTTCCCACTGACCCCAGGTGTATCTGACGCTTTGCCAGTTAAGCGTTCCTGTGGCCATTAAAAGAAGTGGTTGTGTGGAAGGTAATCTTAAGCAAAGTCCTTAGACCCTGTGTAGCACCTGTTACTATTTTCAAACACCTTTTGAGTTATGAGAAGCCAGAGCCACGTGTCTAGTTAATTCTCCTCAGATTGCCAAGAAGGGCTCTGCCAACCACAGTGGTTCACAGAAATTCCAGCCTGGGAGTCTCTGGTACACAGTAATCAAACACGTAGCTGGCTTGGTTAATACTCTGTTTGCAGATCCTATTGGATAACTGCTAAAGTTGCATGGGTGAAACAGATAAAGTTGGGAAGTCTGCAATAGAAGTGTTTGCTTTTAAACTTATTTACTCACTGTTGTTGCCTTTGTACAATAATATCTTTTCCCTGAAGGCCTTTGAAAAATTCGATCACAAAATAGAAAAAGAGTATGTTTGTTCTGGGTAAAATTTGGAAGCATTGTTCTGATGACACCTGTAAAACATAATTATAACTCCCCTAGCTGTTTTCTCTCATATTTAGAGAAGAAAATTCTTTGCCTCTAATCTCAGGTGCATACCTGTGGAAGGCTTAGATTCCTTCAAGCAGTATCAAAGTAATGATAACAGCGTGCAGCTGCTGACTGTCTTTTCCTTGTTGTTACTCACCCAGCTGTTTAGAGGAGAAGAAAAAGAGAGAATATCTCTAATCAGCCATATGGCACAAAGTTTTATTTGCCATAGTAAGTTAAAACGTACATTATTGGTCAGCATCTTGAATGCAAATTTTGACATAGCTTTTAAGGAGCACCAGATATAGGAGCAAAGAAAATCGGGTATACTTAATTCACATTATTTTGTATTAGGTGCAGAAATACTTGATTCTCTCTGAGGAGTTTCTGCCACTGGCATTAGCCATATCCAAAAGATTGTAAAGCATGGAATGCAGATCTCAGCTGTTCTTTGGGTCCTTAAAGGCAATAAGGTACTGTTTAGATAACATTTTGGTTTTCTACAGTGCAGCTTCAGTTTGTTGGGGCTTACCCTGTACATTATACAGGTTAGTATATATGTAGTAGTATCAGACCACTGCACTATGAAATTTAGTGTATGTCTTTAGTAGCTGTTGGTATGTTCATAATGCATATAGTCAGTAATTTTTTGATTAAGAATTTAGTTTAGCTCTTATTTTAAATTGAATAACAAACATGGAATTCAGTATGAAAAAGATTTTGAAAAAAAAATCTGGAGCGCGGAGAATTAAGAGAATAATATATTTGTTCTTGTCCAACTTCATTCTAGATATTGTAGAAGGAAATGTTATTGAGGGCTTAAGTTTGAAAGTTTAACAGATCCAATTCTCATACATGTCTGCCATTTTCTGTATGGATGTCTATATGACTGTTACTGCTTTGGTTATTGACATAGGGGAGACTTAGGATTATAACAAAATGTAGTCACACATATGTCTGTGTATCTAGGATTGGGGGCATGACTTTGAAAGCTTTATGCTGGGGTTGTAAACCTATTGATGCTACGTATCACAAAACTAGGAGATTCTTTGTTTTTATTTATTTATTTTTATGTATTTATTAAATTTGTTTTTAAAGGATTTAAGAAGATATTTGTTTTCATTGTAATATATTTAAAAACGCATCCATAAAGAATAATATACTAATGTTATTGAAAAAAATGACATGCTTTATCTTAGCAGTGATTCTCGATGTTATAATCTAGATGAATGTTTAGGTTTTCTGTATTTTAAAGTCTCTAAATGTCCTGTGACTTGCACTTAAGAAGGCACCAAGAAGTGTTTGATCAGATAAAAAGGTTGTTTTGCAAGAATAGCTACTTAAGATGTTCTGCAGTCTTACAAATTTATGATTTCATATGATGAGGTGTTCACTCTTCAAAAATAAGCCTTGACCACTACCATCAGTGCAATTGTTATTTGTTCTTTATAGAGGCACAATAATTCAAGATACTATAACAGGATTAAAAAAAAAAAAAGGTGTGTAAATACTTTTCTATAAATATTCTACTTACTTCATCTGATGGTCCATGCTTCTATTCTTCTCACTGCTTTCATAGCTATTTCTTAAAAGGCTTTGACAAATATAATAGACTTTGTGTAATGACTCCATTGTAAGTCACTTTCAGTGTATTATAGTGTGCAGTTAAAATGACTTTTGTGATTATCACTCTCTGGTGCTTGTACTTTATCTTGGTACCAACTGCAATTAAGAAAGGGATATTCCTTCCTTTACTCACCCATATTTTTAAAACTATGAATGTAAAAATAATATTGCTATAATATATTCAGGTAAAATTAATATTGACCTTTTCCCCCCGCTATTAGTTATATGTTACATTCATTAGGAATTATTTTGCTGTAGAAACAGAGATGCAAAAATTAAAATATATACCTCTTTCCAGGAAATTGCTATGCAGTTGGAAGCATTTCATAGATATGTTTTCTCTGGGGACAAGAAAATGCCATTCATAGAAAGACAGTCTAAAATTTACATTGTCTGCCCTCTGTTCTGTAGCAGATATGAAATAGAAATAGACATACTTCATTTTAACATCATTTTTTCACTATTTATTGAAAGTTTATGGTTATGTACCTGGAGGTTCTAGGTCTATGCTTGTCCCCATGGTCGTATTTGCCTTTCTGTCTTCCTGTCCCAGGGTGACAGGTTGGTTAGTTTTGGTGTAGATATTTTTTGTCTTTAGTGAGTAGGAAAGGGAATAAACAGCAAGGCATTTTCAACCCTTTCCCTCCTCCCTGCCTGACTTTTCTGAGAAAAAACAGCCTTAGGACAAGAATGTTCTATTGCAAGCAACTACCACGCATATGATGAGAGTACCTTAAACAAAATGATATTATTACAGGATTTACTAATACCATGGTGAAAATACTCAAAAAAAAACAAACAAAAAAAAACCAATGAGATGAGTGAATGAATCTGAAGTTCAGTTATGTAACTTAACCAAAATCAAGTGGTGTAAGTACAGGTAATATTATTCAAGAATGTAAGAGATTTTACCTTTTTTTTTGTGTGTGGAAAATATATTTGGGTGTAACAGTTTTCATTAGTGTTGTGATTCAAAAGTTGTTCTTACAGTTATATTGCAGACTTCAGCAGCATCTTCCTCAGGCGGATAAGACAGCAGCAGCTCTTGTCTCTTGCCTTAGTGCTTCATAACAGCTATGAACTATTTCTTTTTATCAAACTTCTCTTCAAGATTATAGAGATATCTTTACCAATAGCTGTCTTCCACTGCTGGCTCAGACATTTGGATTAAAAACTTACTCCTCTGCATGTTTTAACATAAAAATAAATCTTTGTGACCTTTCCTTTTCTTCACCTCATATACTGAAGAGCTTAAACCTTGTTTTGATTTGTAGGCACACCTTGCTTGTCCCTCAAGGCTAACATAGGTTAGCAGAATTGAAAGTTTGGTTAGCCTTGTAACCCTGTTTATATTTGTTTTTGCTTGTTTGTACTGGGTTTATACTGCTTACCCCCATGTATATTTCTCTGTAGGTTGTTCTTCCCTTTCCAGCTAAGAGCTCCAAAATCTTTCACGTCTGCCTCACTTTGTAGTCTGTTATACCTGTAATGCCATAGTATTGTATGTCTTCCATAAACTTTATTCTGGATTGCACAACTTCCCTTGCTTGAACAGAAGTGTTAACACTTAATTTTCAGTCTACATATGGCGTCTCTCATGGATTTTCTTACATATCGCAGTCACAATGTGACTTCTTAGCAGGGACTTAGCTCCATGAAATTGTGGGAGTGTTTCTTCAGACTTAAATAGTCAGTTTTGCATGGTTTTGCTTTCTCTTTATACTCCATTTAACTCTGTTTAACTTTTGTATAAATTTTTAAATGCAGTTTCATCGATGACTTCCATTTCCTGAGTTAATTGAAAACTGTTAAATGCATTAATGCATTTTCTTAGTCTCGTGTTGTCAGAAGTACAACTACATTCTGCCTAGGGTCTGTCTTGCTGTCACTCCTTGCTTGCAGACTCTGCTTGCTTGCAGAAGGAAGCTTTGCTCATGCTTCTCTTCTCTTCCATGTTTAAAGCTTCAAATATGGGAAGGCTTTTAACTTCCCCTTAGGACATATTCTTAGTTCTTTTTACTCATAGTTGTACAACGTCATATTTAAGAATCACTTTTTACATCACAGAAATTGAAGAAATCTTCTCTGAATCTGTTTCTGGTCAGTTCTGCCCAATGATGAGAACTTCTTAAGGTCCTGATCAGATGTTTTGTCTGTAATGCTTACTCTTTCTAGGCATGCTTTCCAGTACCATACTGGATCTAAGGAAAGCTTCATTGTGAGTTGTAAGTTTCTGTGAAAAACATAATTTTCCATTAATGAACACTTTCCAATTCTCATCTGAGCTCAAGTGGAAAAGTTTCAGATTATGAAGGATCCTAGGAGTAGGATGTGCCTCTGGGTTGTGGACAGATTATGATGTCCTCTTGTCATCCTTTTGGCCCCCTGCTACTGCCTACAAGTAGGGGGGTAAGGGAAAATAAATCTGGCCTAAAGCCATTGATCATCTTCTCTCTTGCTTGGTTGGTTTGTCTTTTTATCTTGGTACTAAAGTGAGATTTGAGATAGAAAGCCACAGAGTCTGTAGCGTTTTCGTTGTTGCCCCAACAGATGCAGTGCACAGTTTCCACACATCACCAAGGCAGTGCATTCTTACACCTAGAAAATCGCTCCCAGGTGGTAATGATCATCTTTTCCTACCAAGTACAACCAACCTCTACCCATTAATCTGTAGGAGAGGGCTCTGTATTATACAGTCTTGGGAAGATCTTTGCTCTTCCTTTCCTTTTATGGTTTTTTTTTTTTTTTTTTTTTTTAAATCTTATATATACTATTTAAACTGCATATTGCGCTCTATATAAATATTCTATCTTCTGGCTGAGATTTCCTCAAGTATTGATTCATAACTCTTTCTGACTTGCTTTTAAGCATATTTTTGTTGCTAGTAAGCTGGTAAAAGCCACGTCTACTGTGAAATTAATCACTTACAAGCCCTGTTGCAGTAGAGAGCCTTTAAGCAGGAAGTATTTCCAAATAGTTATTCATGGTATTAGCTGATGCTATGATTGAATCTTTGATTTTCTGAAAAAGGGCTATATACAATAAGCACATTGTCTTGACAAATTTAGCTGATTTCCTAAATGCCAAGATACCTGTATAAAGTTGGCCATTGGAAATTGGTGCATCTTTATTCTTCTAACAGAGAGTATGTCAGGTTTTTTGCTGTCACTGTGTTTAGAACACGATAGCTGGTGAAAGCCAGTTTGATACTGCAGAGTTGTGTGAATTCATAGCTGTAAAGGTTTCCCTGCATGTATGTTTCTTGGAGGATGACATCCATTTCTTATCAGAGACTACTGTATACTCCCTTGTTTCTGATAGAATATATGCTTGCCTGCTTTGCCTTCTATTTGATATTTTCTATAGAGATCTGTGCTTCATTCCAGGATGGACAGATCTGTTTATATTAACATGTTGTTTCAACAATTCTTAAAATAATATTTAATCAGCAGCATTTGGTTAGTGTCTTTTCTGTTTAATACAAAAACACCTAGCTTTTTATGCAGTGTTTTTTACTGGCAAATCTCAAAACAATTTAGAAGAAGCAAAATATTGCTATTTTTGTTTCATACATTGCAAAACTGAGTCAGGAGAAGTGGGGAAAAAATGCATAAGTCATTTAGTAGTCCAGTGGGAGAGTTAGTGGAACATCTCCTGAATGCTAGTGATCAGCCCACTAGCAAACAGTAAGTATCTATAGTTAAATTTGGTATTTTTGTTTTTAGAAAATTGCAGATCTTCTACAGCCAGCATTCATCTTGAGTAGGCCCAGTTTAAAGGTCTATTCTATTAGCTATCATGTAAGTTGATAACTGTATGCTTGTATTATTTGTCATGGTCTGGGACTATTTTTTTTCTGTCACACATCTACAAGTATTTAAATAGTTGCAATTGCAATAGAAATTAGTGTGAATTTTTAACCAGGCAGCTTTAATAAGCAACTACTGCTAAGATGTGATGACTAACACAGTGCTAGTTGCTCAGCTTAGACCATTTGTGGAAGATCCTAGAACTGTGTTACTTCGGTATGTTGTCTGATTTATAACAATCATAAACACAATCAATCTGCCAAATAGCTAGACTACCATTGAGTTTCTGTTAATTAAAGGGTAGATGTTTCCTGTAGTTGATGATAAGTTTATTTCAGTTTAAGAAGCTCTGGGTATTGGAGAGGTATCTCAACTACTTGAGCCAAATGGGCAGGTGGAATGTTGCTACCTAATGCTGTCCCAAAATCAGTTGCTCTTCCAGCTTTTTGAGGGATCATAAGATGCTCTTTCACCTTGTATGGGATTATTGCCAGCTGCCTGGCTCTTTGCAGGTGGATGTGAATCAATTTGACCAACTCATAGTAACATCCAGAAGAAACTGGATCATGGAGATGAAATCACTTGTTAATCAGCAAAAGAGTTTAATTTCTATGAGGAAAGAGAACCTCAGTTAAAAACTTTGTAATATCTGATGCTGAAGCTGCATGTGGGGCCTTCTAGTCATAAACATGACAACTTAAAATTTATTCCAAATTGTCCTTTTCATTTCAGTTAATTTCTGGAAACTTTTCAAATTCTATTATAGGAATTTGCTTCTCTCCCTGCATTCCTCTCTTCGTAGCCTGAAAGGGACTGTGCTATAATCAAAGCTGTAATTCGTTATTAAAATATATACCTGATTTTCTCCTAAGTTATGGCATACTTTGTCAATTGAAAATAGTGGGAAACATCAAACTCAGTCTCAGCCCATAGCACTGTTTTAATCAGTCTTTTAAAAGTCCTAGAAATTGTTCTATTTGAGAATTTTGACTTGGAAAATGAAACATGATACTAAGCAGTAATGAAGGCCCAGCCCAATCAACCTCACTGAAGTCATCAGCCTAGTGACTAATGATGCTCCTGAATTCACAGAGCCTGATTAAAGTTACAAAGTGTTGTTTTAATGACCTTATGTGAGCAGTTGGCAGCTCTACATAGTTGAGGTGGATATTGTGCACATATTTCAGAAGGTAGATGCATGCTGATGTTTTAATAAAGTATAGTCAGATTTGTTAAAGAATAACATGTATAAGTCCAAATATAGATGACAGTTCTAAAGAGCTCGCGTATTATTTCCATGGGATATTGGGTGAATTAAAGCCAGAATTTACTTGGGAGAGGAGGAGCATCCTCTAAACACAAACATCCACTATTGATGTAAGATTTATTTGTTTATTTGGGTATCTGTAGTTCACCTTGCACATCATAGACTGTAAAAATAATTCTTATTGTGAACAGCTCTTTAGTTTGGAAGATACTAGTTCTGTGGGCTTAAACATTTGGATTCTAATTTCTGGCATTAGTACTGTTCTTCTAAGCTTGCTGTTGGATTGAAATTTGCTGTGTGGTGCCATACAGTAACTGCTAGGTTGTCAAGTTGTATTTTGGTGTTTCATGTCTAAAAATAGACTCTTTGTTTTAAATCACAGCTAAAATTACAAATAAAGCTACTTCGTATTTTCTTATGTGTTCCATTCCATTTGAAGCAAGGCATCTCTTTTGGTGCCAGGACGTTGTGGAGATTTAAATTGGTATAGTTCCCTTGAAACCATCAGTCAGGCCAGTTTAAAAGAGCTGTGGATTGGGTCCGTGGTCTAAAATTTTTTAAAAATAAAGAGATAAGAAAAAAAGGTAGATATAAAAGGTTAATGAGAAGTAAATTACCAGCTTATCTAATTAAAGAACATATTCTGAAAAAGTCTTCTACAGCTGTCAAAGGAAATAAAGCAAATCAAGAATTTTGAAATTTAAAGTGTTTGCTTTTGCTAGTGCAATTGGCATAAAAGTGTGGATATTAGAGGTGATTGGCCATTTGCAGCCTTTGAGAATCAGGTCTCTGTTGTTTAAAATAGCGGTTTTATTGCAATAAGCAATCCATTTTTGAATTAAAAGGCTCTCAGTGTGTTTTCATAAATCATGGCGACTGTAGCATGAGGTTGCTATTGAATCAATGCATCTTTGAATCGAGAAGCTTTTCCTGCTTACATTTCTAACATAATTTTGTACGGTTATATCATAAGGGCCAGCCATAAAAAAAAAAAAAAAATAAAAAAAAAAAATCTGTTTGTTCTCTCTTGGTTCAGTCGCCACTTGGGTGTTTATGAAAGAATTGATGTATATGTTGTCCAAAGGGATTTGGTGGGGGGTAGATTTGAATCACAAAAGTGATTATGTTTTTTTACTTGGAGAAAAAAGTCTTTTTTTGTACCTTTTCCATATAAAGAAAGATAAATTCCTATGTAAATAATAAGTGTTTTCCCTGTAATGAATGTTCCTTTCATTCTGCATTTCTGTATAATATTGGAAATTGTGTTTTTATTAGAGGAGGCACTGGATGGGAGCCAGCAATTTTTTCTTTTAACTTGATATTTTGGGCTCTGATCTTTGTTAAAACTACAATGGTATGTATCTAGTACAGTCAGAGGTCATTTCTATAGCTACTACCATTTCCTATCATTTCTGGGGAATGTTTGTTTTCAAAACAAAGAATTGGGTTAAAGCTTAAGTATCGTATTTCAGAACATATTTCAAACTGAAATTAAGAATGCTAAAACCTTTCCTTTAAAGGTCAGATGATATTTATTATTATTATAAAAATGATCTGTGATTTATGAATTTAACTTCTCGTAAACCTCCTTTGTAACAGAATATGCAGTCAGAAGCTTAACATTACATTGTTTTCCTTTGACAACGTATCCACGAGACCACTGCAGCTGTTCCTTTACTCACAATAGCAGATTAATTAACACAATCATATGCTGTTGGCTCCTACTCAATGAGTAGGTCTGCAGTGGGATAGATAGGTAAATCCTTTAAATGTGTATGAGATAAAGGATATACTATAGTAGTTTCATAACTAGCCAGTTTTGCTTCTGACTAGTCAGCCCTATCTGCAATGGTTCACTGACTACAGAAGCTGTGAGCTTACATTTCAAAGGCAGCCACACCTATTACAGAGCAATAATGCCTGAATCAGTGCAAGACTCAAATATGTAAAAGCACAGGAACTCTCAGAAAGCACCATATTTTGTTAAAATAGCAGGCAATTTGCTTCAAATATTTTGAGTGTATAGAGTAACCAGAAAAAAGAGAGATTTTTGCTGATTATTTTATTTCTTTTAAACTTCAATCATTATTTTCTTTAAATATCTCAATCTGGTCGTTTTTCACTTTTCACTCGCTGTGTATCGGAAATAGTTGTAAGCAGCGGCCATGGCATCAGTTTTAAGCACCAAAAGAATTTTTCATCCATTTCTCTCTGTGCTAATGAACATGTGAGCAGCTAAATCTCCTTTTCCTAAACAAACAGCCATGAGCAGCAGGAAAGTATTTATTTGGCAACTTTAGCTGACATTTTAGTGAATGCTAAAACTTTTTTTTTTCCTCTTTCCAATAATATAACTATTTTATTTTGTTTTATTTTTTTAAACTGTACAGACAAAGGTATTCTTTTGGGGAAAGAGGTAAGCAGCAAGTTTAAGAAAATTTCCTTCAGTGTCTCTGCTAACATCCATGAGAAAAATATTTTGTATGCTTTGGTGCACAGTTGACAAAAAAACTGAGACCATAGCAAACTTTCCTACATTAAAATTGACTCATTTTATGCACAAAGAAAACTCATGAGATGCCTTTTCTGAATAAACTGAGTAGCTTAATTTTCTTGAAGTCTTGTCTTTCCCATGATTTTTGCAATTGAAGTTTTGTGCTTTAACATATTCTGTGATCTTTATATGATACTGTAAGTATATGTATTCTGATCATTTAAAAAAAAATAGAAGGAAAACACCTCATTTTGATAGGGGATTTACATGCATACGGGCAGCTGCATCTCACAGATGAGAGAAAACCAAATTCAGAATCTTTTTGTGAGGCACAGTTACTGATAATTAAACGATGTATTGATGGCACCTAAACCCCACTCTTTTGAGGGTGGAAGAAACAGAGATACAGGGCTGGCTCCAGTTCAGTCAAACATGATGTTAGCAGGGAGACTTTGTTGGAGAGTGACTGGGGAAAATATTGTCCTCAGCTTCTACAGAGGGTCTGCCCTGTAGAGCTCTGTTGCTGAAAGCAGAACATGCTCTCAGGATCTTTTTGCTGGTAGTTTCTCTGTCAGAAACAACTAAGAGAAGCTTCTGCTGCCTTCAGCCATCTCGTTTCCCCAAAATAGTTGCATCAGGCTGCAGATTCATCCCCTGCAGAGTAGATGGCTGCAGCGTATTCTCCCTGAGACTGACTGCAAAGGAGACGTGAAACGCAGTGCTTGTGAAGCAAGTGGCACTTCCGAGGTGCTCTGAGTAGCCAACCTTGCTTGGCTGTCTTTTAGATCTTTTTGCACTGCGACCTGCCTGCTGCTGTGACTGCCTTGCTTTCTGTGACCTTCCTGAATTTACCTGACACATTGTTGCTGATGGATGGAGTCCATGGGCCAGGGGAAGGTGGAAGTAGAGCAAACACTTAGGAGTTTCCCAGGTCAGCCTGAAGGGTCCCATTGAGTCAAAAGCTGACTGGAAAATTGAGAGATTTGTTTAGTGTAAAAAAAAACCTCAGTACTCGTGATACTGAACTTAATTCTTCAAGGCTTGGTTTCAACATATAGTAGTTCCACAAAATCCATCAAGTTAAACACATTGTTGAAATGGGCAGGGCAGGTCCAAGAGTTTTACCGGACAGTGTTACTCAACAAGTGATGCACTTTCATGTCAGTACCAATCATATAATTATAATACATTTGTCATAATTTATGTTTATTGTTAGGTTCACTGTACAGGTGAGCAGCTGAAGGCAAAGAGTCTAAAAGTTTTAGTTGAAAAAGTAGTAGCGACATGTAGTGAGCTCATGAAAAATCAGTCTTAACCATTTTGAGTAAAGCCACAGCCTTCTCATGACTTGACTGGATCTAGAATAAATGTCTTAAAATTATGACCGGGGACCATATTTTGTTATTCCAAAATACAATCTTTGTGTTAAGTCCACTCTGCACTTGCAAGTATTTTATTCAGTGTAACTTTGCAAATGTGCTGCATGCATTTCTTAAACCTTTATTTGGAGTGACAAAGTATCATTGATCTGTGTGACAGCTTCTACCTGTGATGTCTGTCTTGCAGTCTATCAGGTCAGCTGTGATGAAATGAGTTGGATGCAAGGCTTTAAATATGTACATTTGCTATACACTATTTGAGGCACATTGTTAGTGTCATGGAAGGGATATGATTGGGTGAAGTGATTGGAGCTTTTTACTTCCACAAACTTTTCTGTAAACTTAGACCAGTAATTTTGTCTTTATATCCACCAATTTCTGCAGTTCTAAAATACAGATGATTTTTACTTTGACTACTTTGAGATCTGTGGATACGCATTTCTGCACAAAAGCTAAGTGGTGTTTGCAGTGGTTTGTGCTGTGCTGAACTTAGTGAAACTGAGCCAAACCCCACCCTTCTGGATTTTAATATTTAAACAGGATAGTTAACAATTTCCATTTCAAACTGTATCAAAATAGTATTCTCCGAGTCCTTGGCAGGTGAAGCAGTTCACACTTTATCATCAGATATCCAAGCTTCAATTAACAGTAAGTTTATGCTGATGATAATACTCTGGATTTATATTTTTTCTTTTTCCTCATGAATGGTTATCAGAAGACTTGACTATCCAAAGCTCTCATTTGAAAGCCTCCTTGGCTTTTTGGATAAGGAAGGTTAAACATTTTAGTTTTGCTGACCTAAGATGCTTCCAGTGGTCTCATATTACAAAAGTGGGATTTTTATTTAATTATGAATTATAGGATTTGGTCTAACATATCTTTTTGTACTCAACACTGTCCTGAAATCTCCAGAAGTAGGTTGAGTGGGAAATACTACTAAAATAAACATGATAGTATACTTAGTAAAAATTATCTGTCTCCCCCCACCCCCAAATATTGCTTTAACCTCTATCACTAGTGGGCATGACACACAAAACCAGATTTCTTTGGAAATGTATGATAAGGAGTCTTTTAAAGATGACTTATGAGGGTTGAGTCATCAGTGGCAAATGGTTAGATTCCCACAAAGATAATGATTAGCCTCTGACAGTAATTTTTATAGTGCATTTGCCTTGTATCACAACAGACATCACAAGATGCAGGACGGGCTTCTCATTGCTTGCAGGTCTGGCCCTTCGCTAGAATAGAAGAGTGCAGTCCATAGGAGAATTATTTTAAAGGTACATTGAGTTCAGTGTGTTTGTTTTTTGCAATTAATATCTTGAGAAGTAAACAATTTATTTCCTTATTTCTCACTAACAAATAAAATATTAGAATTGTTTCTAAAATCAGGAAACCTATTAAATGTAAGTGTAGACTGGGAACAACTGTTTTGAGTTTAACCTAAGTAATTGAGCTTGAAGTTTGCTGCTTGCTCTGCCATGAAAAAGAACATGTGCCTGAAAAGCATTCCTGCCTTGT
>VZSV01000008.1:9319944-9322227 GCA_013398735.1 Nothocercus julius | reverse complement strand
TTTTTTTTTTTTTTTTTTTTTTTTTTTTAGCTGTTTTAATATCGGTTAAGTTTTAATATAAGCTCTTCTTGTGAATTCGGCTGTGCTTATATCTTTAGGCCATCATAGCTATATGGCATTATTACTATAAAACATGCTAAAGAATAGCAATAAAAGTTACTGAAACATATTTTCCCTTTACTTTAGGGAGGGATTATTATTGGCATCAGCCTTAAAAGGCTAAGCAAAGAAGGTATAATTTACATTCACTGAGGAATGTTTTGCCTTTTCCTGTGGTGTGTTACTAGTGAGGCTTGTCTTGTCCTTGTTTTCCCATGGAGTCCAAAGTTTCCACATTTCTACCCTTCCTAGGCTCTCCATTCTGACAGTGCCTTCTGAAAACCGCACTGTTTTTAATCCAGGACGCCCTTCAAACTGTAGGAAGCCTATGGGGTTCCCCAAACCAACTGATTGTATGCTGAGAAATGGATAGGTATTGAGTTTGTGAGCTTAAACAAAGTTTGAAGCAAAGAGCCTTGGGGATGAGATAGCAAGAGGGCAGTTAGCTTGGTGGATGTGGAGGAATCATTCTTAGCTTGATGCTTTGGCTTTCGCATGTTGGTGTTTCCATCTTCCATGTGAACAAGAAGATGTGTTTGATGTAGTCCATTGAAAAGCAATGTTTGCATCTACCAGCAATTTGGACCACCACAGCGAAGAGCAATTTACTCAATGGTTTGATGTGCTGTACTGCATGGTGTATACAGTTCATACTCCAGAAGAGTTTTGCTCAGGTTTCTTAATGGACTTTGACAGGCTGTTTGTAGCTTAATTTACAAATGAATCTTGATTAAAGAGTGCAATGAAGGAGTCTACATTCAAGCTTGGATTTGAAGCTGTGGTCTTCTCTAGAAATATTTGATTATCATCTTAGTTTGAGATTGTTTTACATGAGGATATTCTGTGAAGTAAAAATATATAAAATGCCCTTTGCTACCATTATCAATGTCAAAGGTTTTTATTTAACTGTAATGCTGCAGATGTTATCAGAAACGGTAGTGCCTTTTGCTGAGTGGCACAGATCTAATACATGGAGAGTAAAGAAGGTGGAAGATTGTGGTCAGCTCTTCCAGCTCCCATTTCTGAGTGCTCAAAAGCTGCCTCTGGGCACAGTCTGAGCAGGAGCTATGGAGGAGTAAAAGTGCCACGTGTGAAAAGACAATGCCAGAAGATATTTCTTTATACTCAGTTCCCCCCAAAAAGTAAATGAGTAAGATAATGCTGACTTGACTAGAAAAACTGTACTTGTTGGATGGTGCTGGATCATATCCCTGGACCACTTACACATGCAGCAGGTAGGAAGTTATACAAAGATTAAACTAAGGTTCAGGAGCTAACAGGGAGTGGGAAGGAAGCATTGCCAAGGAGGAGGCCTAAATGCCCTTGGAATCTGGCACATTTCAAGATGTAGGTAGATGTAGGTTTCATAGCTTGGAATTGTTCCTTGGTTCCTGAGCTAAACTCTGTCCTTAAAAATGAAAGCTGGTGAGTTGCATGCCAGGAAATAGGAGGTCAGGATGAATTTGTCCAGACCCGTAAAGCAGTTTTGATGGGAGCTGTGAATGATACGAAAAGTGTATTTGAGAAAGGGTCACTTAGCTGAAATGGTTAAGTGTTCAACTCCTTCTTCGTTACTTGGGGATTTTCATTTTGCTATAGCAGTGGTCTGCAACAGCTCAGAACTGGATTTGTCAAGACAAGTACGCCCTGCAAACAAATGATTACCTTCTATATGAAGGCATTATCACTAAATCTGAAAAGAAAATATTACAGGCAGAAATTATAAGGAGACATTTATAAAACAAAGATATCCTTTGGCAGAATATGCTCTTATAATCAAGCTTTTAGCATACCATAGCTTAAAAAAAAAATAGAAATTTTGCCCACATATACACTAATAAAAATAAATCTGTTTCCGATTACTAACTATGCAGCACAGGTGCTTGTTTGTTACGAGAGAGGCATGTTCATTAATTTTCAGCTATGAAAAGTGCACTGTGCCATAAATATACAATTCAAAATGTACTGCTGATAAATGAATACACAGATTGTTAATGTGCCAGAGTAGGGTATTGGGCATAAAACACATGCCAAACAGGAGCACATTGGTGATGTGCTAATGCTTTTAAATCTGGGTTTAATGTAGGCACATAACCAGCTTTTTACATTATTGCACTAACTTTTACCAGAATTTAGGGCAATATCTATTTTATGGGACGTTTTACTTTCTAGTATAATAATACT
>VZSV01000008.1:9279944-9314944 GCA_013398735.1 Nothocercus julius | reverse complement strand
AGGTGAATTATATAGTGTGTCTTTTGAAACAGATGACAAAATATATTTGTGCTGCTGTTCCCTGAAGAAAAATAGAGGGATAAGAGGCAGGAGTTTGAAGTAACAATGTGACATTTAGTTGTCAAACTATGAATGAAATTGCCATCATAGGGACTGTGTGTTTACTCTCATACTTCAAAAAACTGTGGTGAAAGTGTATCCAAGAAGAAAGGAATATCTTTTAAAAAAATCAAATAATATCATAGTAGATGAACAGTAATTCAACATAACTAAAACAAATATTAGTTGAAAAGAGCCCTGGAATATAGAGAAGGAAATACTCTGTTGGTGGGTTGGTAAGCAGCATGCAGCACAGTATATCCAGTAGTTCTTTTCTAGACTGTAATATACAGTGGCCTACAACACTCAGCATTGTTGTACCTATATCTAAGTTGCCTTTCTTAAGTTGCTTATTCGCGATATTGTTTATCTTAAATATGCGGTGCTAGTCTCCTGAACAATGTACTTTGGCTGTGGCTTTACAATGAAAGTTGTTACGATAGCAATGTAGAATGTGACACGTTTTGGTCATCCACGCTTTATCAACTCTTTATTAAAGTCTTTTGGCATATATCAGCAAGCCTTACAGCCCAGTCATCAACAGCATTTCTTCTTTAAAACAAGTCTCTGTGAGCCCCAATGACTAGGAGTGCATATCACTGTAGCCAGAAAAAGACGAGTATTAGTAACACCACTGAAATTATTTTATATTTATTTAGTTATTCAGTTATTATTTATATTCATTCAGTTTATGCTATCATTCACCTTTCCTCAACCCCTTACATTACTTTGTTAGGTTGGCCAGTGCCACTGTAGACAGCTTTCAAATGTCATCAGTGGCAAGCCAGTTTGTTATGCACCAAATTCTGCATGGGCTTGCCAGGCTGTTGGAGTAGCTCCCACTAGTACCATCCTGAAAAGGCATGGAAACATGTGTCTCCACAAATGCAGTACCCTGAATTCTCAGAGTTTAAATTAGTCTGTTCTTCTGAGATGGTATTTATTGCATAGTATCTTAATTTAAGCTGATGATCAACCCAAATTATAATCTTAAACCCTTCTCAATTGCAGGGTAGGAGTTTGTGTCTAACCAATTTTCTACAGTTATCCTGATGCTTTTGTTCAGATTTTGTTCAGATTTTGTCAGAATCAGGGATTTATTTTGTGCATCTAATTCATAGGCAATTTTGTGACGGTGGCCAAAGGTGTTGAAAATTCCATTTTTTAAAAGCATCCATTTTCTAATCTGTTCAAAGTGCTTATCTCTCTGTTTGGTCTACTTAAATATTTCATCTTGTATACTACAAGTAATTTTACTGTTGTTCAGAGTAGTGAAAGCTTGGTGAAAAGCTGATCTTCCTCTATATGCTGTGGAATTATACAAGATAAACTTGTGAAACCTCATCTCCTTCAAATATGACCTATGTCTGTCATCCTCTAGCTCTAATAAGATGCATTTTAAATAATTATGGCCACTTTGGAAGACGTGACACTGCTGAGTCATTTTCTTTACAGTCAGTGTTACTCTGGAAAGGTTATCCATCTTTACCTTATTCTCCTCTCTCTTAGAGTTCTTCTTTCCTGCACATCTTATCTTTCTGCGATAAGAAGATTTCTTTCTAACAGCGTTTGATATCATCTGAGCATCCATCTGGTAATTTCATGTTAGTGGATGTTATGTCATGGTTTACAAGAGTGGTCACTGTGCTTAACTGATTCAGAAGACACTGAACAGAAAGGATGCAGAAGGTAGGGAAGCCATTCGCAGGGATGGGTATCAAACACTTTCAGCTGAGTGGAAGTGAAAAGATTGTGCTTTAATAGGAACCATTAAGTACCTGCTACTGCTTTGGGATGGGGGGAATGGGTGGGTCTCCAGGAGTCAGATAAAAGGATTTCACCACAGCCTCAATTTTCCCTGCAGTCTGCCATAAGATTTGACAACTTCTTTTAAATATTGTGGTGCTGAAGGCTAAGTGAAAAAATTGATCCTTTTCACTCTGTTCCTTTTTATTATCAGTTGTTTACTGCTAAGAATTTGATTTTTTTAGAAAGTAAGCCTGACAACTCATACTTAAGCGGGTGCTGTATGCTTTTGACTGTTCTCAAAAGAATTAGTCAGTACCAAGTACATTGGATTTGGTTGTAAGTATCTGTATGTATTTGCAGTAGTTTGTTACACATGTGGTCATGGGGTAGATTTCCATGCAGATTTTTGCAACGAACAGTGTTTCCTGTACCTTGCCTATATACTTATTACTATATAGTACTGCAGAGAGTTGTCTACATAGGTCACACGTAAGCTTAAGATACGTGATTCAAATGATGGTCTGATTATTTCCAGAATTTTTTACAGTATTTTTGTTCTCCAAGGTAATCAGTAACAAACTTTGTCTCTTACTGTCACGGCAGAGAAGCTCACAAGAGCATTTTGGCGCAGTTTCTCATGGTGTCCCTTCACGATGGGAAGGAACAGTGGCTACTGTGCTGGTTAAGTGCTGCATCATGTGACTGTATGTGTATAAATTAAAAGAAAAAAAAAAAGGTTCGCACAGTCTCTCTCTCTCCAGTATTTGAGATGTGAAGCAAATGAATACGGCCTTGAATACACTTTTTAATTTTTCAACACTGTCTTTTGCCAACTTTAGTTCACTGTTTACTGTTTAGTCAGACCGTTTTTAAATTAAAAAGGAATACATGGTTGAATTATTTATTAAACAAAAGGTGCTGCTTCTCTATCCAGACTGTCTTGTTTTTGAATTTCTTCTGGAACTGGAATTTGAGGAAACAGAATCTGAAAAGTGCAACACTATTTGATTAAGGGATGGAACAATCCTTCTTCTTCCGAAGTATTTCTTCCTTGTCTCTGAGAGCTAGTAGATTAATTGAGGCCTGATCAGTAAGAGAAAAAAATGCCTGATGTTCATTTAATTGTATAGTTCTGACCTTGCTGTGAAATTGTTTTCTCAGTTTGAGAGGTCTCATATAGACAAAAAGTTGTTAAATTCAGATAAAGAAACATGGTTCCAAAGAATATAGTCTGAATTGTCTCCTACTACTGATGGTTCTGATGGGTTAAAATCCGTATTTACTGGTGGACAAGTATGGAGGAGCTGTAAGAAGAGGGAGGAGGCCGCGATGGCTTTGTACCATGCTGCAGTCAGGCTGAGTCCTTCCAAGTTAACAGTTCACGTTAGGGTAATGATAATGTCTTTGTACCTCAGTTTTTCTGTAGTGTGCATTATTGGCTCTGCGTTGGTGTTCCCGATTTATGGACAGCTGGGTTTTTTTGGATTTTTGGATGGATATGGCTTCCACACATCTGACTGCTGTGTTTCTTGTCCCCTGCCTAGAAGAAAAGAACTTGTAGCTTTTGACAAGACTCTCTGAACTTTAAATTGCTTTGAACAGAGGCGCAGGGAAAGCACAAGCAGTCTAGGAGACACTGAGAAGCTGTCAGTAAGTCTGGGAGCTGTAATCCTCCTAGCTTGTTAAAATGAGTAGACTGTGTTACCTACTATCAAAAGAGGAAATCTTTAACGTACTGAATCTGAGGAACCATCTGTCCGAGAGGTTGGTGCTTCTTGTCAGCAATGTGGGGCATGGTAACTGTCTACGATAGTAGTGGTAAAAGAAAGAGACTTCAGAGGCAGACTGAGAAGTAAAAGAAGTATTGAGAAGGGCTCTGAAGAGCACCCAGTGACCCTGATGTAAGATAGGGCAGTTGCAAGTGTCTGACTGCTGAGAACTGAGCTCAGAAGAGGCCTGGGAAGTAAAGCAGCGAGCAGTAGCTAGGGTGGCTTTGATATGTACAGATGGAGACCTAAAAGATTGCAGGGCCACAGTCCAACACCAGCACATGTAAAATAAGGCTCAGGATTTAGATAACTCTGTTCCAGCATACTGACGTGCATGGCGACAGTCCAACTCCAACACATGCAAAATTAGTTTCAGGATCATTCCAGCATACTGAAGCCTATGCCTAAACCAGTTATTGCCACAAGCTCAGCTAAATCAGAGGAGAGAGAGTTTAAAATAGTATTCTTTCTTTTTCATTGCCAGGATAATTTAGATTTTATATATATACATATATATATATATTCATAATAGAATATAGGAATAGGATTATTGATATATCAACTTCATATGTAGCAATTTATATTTTTATTGCCCAAGACTATCATGTTCTAGCATTAGTGTATTTGAAGGCTATTACACAAAACATGGCTACGCATTGACCTACTAGTGTACTTTTTGAGATACACTGTTAATATAAAGAGATTAATGAGCCAATTCATATGATACTCAGTTTAAAGACATCCTGGTTCCAATATGTTGACAATAGACTGCTATAACAATGAGAAAAAAAATGCTGAACAGTTAAAGGATCCCTTCTCAAGATTCAAAGTAATGAATTTAATCAATACTTCCCTGTTATAACAAAGATCATACAATTAACATAATTTTTTGTCATTGTTTATAGTAAAGGGTGCTAGTAGAATAGATTCAGCAGCTCAGAATAACTCATAGTATTTTGTCAAATATAGGTAACTTTTATTGAAAGGGGAAAAAGTTGGAAATTTTACAAGAGCAGTTAAATGGAATAAAAATTATTTGCAGAGATATTTGTAGTAGTCCAAAGCAGTCAGTTTAAAGCAACACTAGATAAATAACTGGATTAATAACTAAGAAAGTATAGATACTGAAAAAATCTTTACTATCATAGTCAAAAGTTGTATAACACATTGTGACATTATTCACTTTCTAGTGGCTCTACTAGTACCTCTATAAGTACTAATCTTTAAATGGAATTATTAATCCAGCTATTATAAAATTAATTTAGTTATAAAATTCTGATCATCTGCTGCCTGGACTGTTGTGCTGCTTTTGGAACCCTATCATATCATAATAGTAATGATAAGGTTTTTTAAACAATAATGTGCAGAAACTTCTACAGTTGTGCCTGATGTCTTGAGACCTACTTGCAGTGTGTGAAAGTCCGTGGTTCTGACTTGGAAAAATGATTTGTTTGGTTTGGGAGGGTTTATTTAAGTCCAGCATCTCAAAATGAAGCAGTGTAGTCATTAAATATTTTCATACAACTACTCAGAAAATTTTAAAAAACATTAATGAACTTTGAAAATGATGTGGTTTGCAACGTTAATTTGTATTTTTGAAAATCTTGCAGAGTCTGGTGGTTGGGCACAGTGGAGGAACCCAGGGAAAATGGGTTCAAAACCACTCTTCATCCTCATTCCTCTGTTTTCTTACCATTTGCTTAATCTGTCTTGGATTTCCCTCATACTGTAATCAGTAAAGTGTACCACGTGGTTGAGTTTCTCACATATGTAGTTCACATATGACAGAGGTCATAATGAAGTATACCTTATCTGTTCGGTTTATTGTTAGGCAGTGATGCTAAAATGTGGAGGAAACAAAGTAAGTGTGGAGCAAGAAGGCAATATATTCATTCACAGAAGTCCAGTGAATGGGTATTTTATTTGATTAGCTAGCAACTTCATTTTCTCCCCCATGAAATTGCCTCCACAGATCCTTACTTCTGGAGCTTAATCAGCAGTAGCAATCCATCCCAGGAGTGGGAGATCAGGAGTACTTAATTAAAGAGGGACTATAAGGCAACTCTCCCAAATTGGATATCTGAACTAGTCTTGGCATCAGGAGAGCAATGCGAGGTAAAAGTGTTTATCAAGCTCCATGTAGCTACTCTACAAATCTCAGAGATGGGAATATGATGTGGACAGCCTGTAGAAGCTGCTATAACCTGAGTAGTATGGGCTCTAAGGCCATCTGGTACCTGAACACCTGCCTACAAATACCGCATACAAATCCAAATGATGGTCCAGTTGGATAGCTTCTCTGCTTAGATTCCCCACTGGAATTTTGTCCAAAAGCAGTAAACAGTCTGTACAAAGTGTGGGAAGACTAGGTCCTGGTCAGTAATCAAGTGCTCATTTCATATTTATTAGTCAGGATCAAAGCTAACTCAGGTAAGTCAAAAGATTTTGGGTAAGAAAGCTTGTGAGACCAACAGGCTTACAGGGGAATCACAGACTATTGTTGGCATGAACACTGGGCAAGAATCTGGAATATTGAAAGTGCATTTTAGAAAAAGAAAATCATGAAAAGTTAGGTGGTATGGAAAGTTTGTGATCTAACATCACTATCAGGAATATCAGTGAACAGCCGTGCAAACTGTGAGGAGAAAGAGGCATAATGAACATTGGCAAACTACTGAGGAAAGATCCATGAACACCCCGAGAGTCAGGTTTAAACCCAGCGTGGCTGCTCCAAAGACTAAGTATTTGTTGTGCTTTTGAAAATAGATGTTCTGTACCGAGAGATACAATAAGGCATTTCTTGTAGCTCAGATGTGTACTTCCAAAGAAAGCAAGAAGCAAAAGCTAATTATTGAGAGTAACTAACCTTAATTCAAGATAGTGAACAGACCTAGTGTTTTGATGGATGATAAAGTACATGCTGTTCTAAAGCATCCACTTTTCCAGGAGAAAGCCTAGTGCAATTTCATGAACATCGTCTGGCAAACTCAGTGATTTAGGATCTGGATAGCTTTGATCCTGCAGTCAGATAAAGGAAGTGGGATTTTGAAGTTGTGATATCAGAATAGCAGAATTGCAAAGCCAGGTAATGAGTTGCACGGTTCAAGAGTCTGACATACGAAGGACTTAGTGAAGTAGGTAGTAAAAATTTGAAACAAACTAGCAAAGGTGGTATGAAGGGAACAGTATGGGGGTGTGTGGTCAATTGCTGAAACCACAGCTCTCAGTGGATAGTTGGAATTTTCCAAGACCTAGTAGTTAAGTCAGTAAAGACTATTTAACCAAAGAGAAGCTCTCTCCTGACTATGTTCTCTGTATTCCTGACATTTGTTGTCTTCAGTGAAGGATTGTGCACAGCCCTGACTGCATAAATTTCAACTTGCACATTTTAATTATACTGTGTGCGCACATGTGAGTGATTTTAGAATGGTCCTAAGAGTCATGTGCATTGGAGATGGGCTGAAGATGCTTGGTATGCTTACATGTGCATGTTTTCCAATCTTTTTTATTTATTTTCATTTTGTTTCACTTTTATCAAACTAATATTTACAGTAACACGCTAAAGACCAGATTCAGATCTAAATGTTGAAGCTTCATTGACTTTACTTGGGTTAGAGAGGTATACAGTTGCGAGATTAAAGCTTTAAGCTTCCTTTCTTTTTATGTTAAGCTAAGAATATGTGTGATGGTTTGCGGAATAATGTTCAACTCTAATCTTCTTGGGGCATGGCCTGAATTCTGCTGTTTTGCACAATTGAGCTCTATCATTGATTAATAAAACAATAAATAAGGAAGATGAACTATTTTGTATTTTATTAACAAGTTTGCATTTCGTACAGTATTTCATTTTGAATAAGTATAAAATCATACCCTAAAATGGTAAGATGTAATTGCAGATCATGTATCTCTTTGTTCCAGACACTTTTATAAAAGTTTATGTATTATGTATGACGTGACCTTCAAATGTCATGAATGCATTGTGCAATAAACTGTCAATATTTGTGGCTATAAGGTACTAGATGACTTTTACAATAATTGGAACAGCTTTATTAAAAGCTTGGATCATTCAGCTGGTTAAGGAGAAAGACACAGGCCAGTGTTCATCTGGGACTTTCCTACTGCCAACTATTAAATGAAAGATATTGTGAAGTGCTTAAGATGTCTTGTTGTTGTTGTTGTTGTTGTTTTTAAAGCATATCATAAAAAGCCTTTTGGAAAAAAAATGCTGCCACCAAAAGATATTTTTTTTTTTCAATGTACGTAACTTTCAGGCCAAACTGAGCTCTGTAAGTTAGTGGCAAGTAAATAATCCTGTTTTCCAAGTAATGCATCTGATTTTTTGTCTCTTTGGGTCACAGAATTCTTCAAACAAATCAGACAGCTAAAAAGATGTACTCAGAAACTGTGTTTGGGCTTTGATTATATTAAAAGGTTTTAAACATTTAGAACAAAGTGAAAAGTAAGACTCCTAAGAACTCCAAAACAAAAACTCTGTGGGCTATTTGATTAAAGTGAAAAAAGAGGATAAGCAACATTTTGTGATAAACAAAAGCTTAATTTTGGTAAAGTGTCTATTGATGTCTCTGTGCTGTGTATACATACCGCCCGTTGCGTGTTTCTCGGAATGCATACCACAGTGAAAAGCACTAAAATACAGCCGCAGTTTGCACATACGCAGTGGTGCTGGGCAAAGTTTTTTGCACACATGGGGTATGAAAAACACCAGTCCTAAATGTGTTGAAGTACGAGCAAGGTGTGTCTGGTGTCCCCAAATCACCTATCTAAGAAACCACTTTGAATATTTTGGCTGCCCTTCTGTTATGCTTGAAAGAGCACCTACATAGCTGCCCTGTAGCCTGAGGACTGGCTGTGGCTGCCACTGCTCGCTTGTACATGTTGCAAGTCTTTCTTGGTGTAAATCGATGTGGGCATTTTACCTCAGTTTAGTTTTTATTTTCAATTTAAATCTGCCAGTGCACTCATTGGTAGCAGGGGCAGAGCAGTTCGTGCATTTTGCTTCCTGTACGTTTTGGAGGACTAAGCGGGAAGGCTGATGTCACAAGTGGTATCTTTTTATTTACTAGTGGAACCTTTGGTATAATCTTTATTTCTAATAATACAAACAATGTGAATGCTGCGTTCTCAGTAGTAGGCCTCCTTTCCAATTCTCTTCTAAAATAGCTCTCTGTTAAACAAATTCTCTGCCAATCCATATTAATGCCTAACAGTTTAAGATTCCCATATATGGTCATTACAAAACCTAAATCCTTGATGAAACAATAGAGACAGCAAGTTGTTTCTGACCTAAGACATAAGTAACTCTTTCCGGAGGCCTGAAATATAACTGTAACATTCAGTAATATCAGACTATTCACTAGCTAAAAGTATAGTAAAATCTGCTAATAGGATTCTAATTTCAGCCTACAAGCACCGGGCTAGATTCTTTTCTCATTTAAGTTTAGGCATATTAAATCGAAGCTTCCTAAGGTAGCTTAAAAAATATGGTTAACTATAGCCCTGTTTTTCAGCATTTTCATTAGTATTCAGACTGTAGGCAAAGAGAATAAAGCGAGTTTTCCCAGAATTTTCTTGGGAGGAAAAAAAAAAAAAAAATGTTGCTTTTCACAATAGTGTTAGTTCAAAGTTACCACAGAAAAATCCACCCTGCCCGAAATACAGATTCAATATGTAAGGGTGTGAATTGCTATAGTCTACCACATGAGAGGCAAGAGAAGAACATGCCTTAGGTGTGCCCGTCACAGCACACCTTGCACCTCTTTCACGTGCTGCTGAATTTTCTCCGTGTCTCATGCAAGGAGATAAATCTACCTGCCCACTAAACACAAATACAAACTGAAGGTTTTGTAAGTGTTGCTTTCTCCTTGCTCTTAGACAAAGACCAGTTTCATATACAGAATTGCATATTGTTTTTTACCCTCCGACCTATGACTTTGCTATGAACAGATGCCTTTGAAACAGAGGAAAAGCTCCTCTTGAGTAAGTTCAGATAGAAGGCTCAGAAGCCTTACGTGTGTATGTGTCTTTATTGTATTTTATATTCTGTTCTGATTTTTTCCTGTATTGAATCAGGAAAGGTAGAGATAGGCAGGAAGACATTCAGGACATACACCTGCCTATAATGGAAAAAAAAAAAAAAAAAAAAAAAAAAAAAAAAGCAGTCTAATCTCATGTACACCAAGTGCGCATCATGTAGACCGCATAACTCTCTGAACCACAATGACTGTAAGATAAGTAACTGTTCTCTTTCCTTCCTGTTTCCTTCCTGTTCTTTTATCCTTGGACCTGAGCAGCCCAAAAACCTTAGCTCAAATCCCAAGTAAGCCATAAATAAAATGAATTTGGTGGGGCTAATCCTAGTTCTGCAGGTCTGTAAAACATTAGCATGGTTTCATAGTTTGACATAACTGAGAGTTTCTACTTCGGAAGGGGATGTCAACAGTAGAAGAAAGGGACACATTTGAGGTTTAGAAAAAACGATTATTGGTAAAGCTCTCCAAGGAAGATTTTTTCATCCCCTTCATACATTGGCTTGGTCTATATTCACTGCTTTGCCTCTTAACTCTTTCCTTGCAGGTCACTCTTCTTTTTCTGTTTCACTTTTTTCCCCCTTTAGCATTCTATACATTTCTATACATTGCTTTAAGAGAATCAGCATAAGTAACTGGGTAGCAGAGTCAATGAGAATTAAGTGCTTTTTCAAGTTAAGCAAATTTTAAACTTCAGTTCCTTGACAAAGAGGTTTGCCAAAATGAGCCTAATAAGAAGATGAGGTAGCATTTGGTGGGGAAAGACAGCAGCCTTGAACATAATTTTTCATTGTTGGAAATAAAAGAACTAAGTTGTAAAGCTGTTCATTCAGGTAATGATGGCCCCCAGCACTTTGGTGGGCTTTGTAGGCAGAGGAATTCAAAAGAAAACCCCTCAGCCCAGCTTTAAAGTTTTAGGAATGCTTTCACTGTGGGAAGAAAAATTCTTCAAGGTAAGGCCCCTGTTGGAGTAAAGCCTTTAGAGCTATCTACTGTATGTCTACTTAAATCTAAAAGAAAACTCTTCAGACCACCCACATCTTTCTTTGCTTCATTGTTGTTTTCAGTTTGCTTTTTCAGAGGGATTACTGCTAGAGTAAACTCCATCGTCTCACTGCCTTGAAAAAATTCAATTTTGTGTAAAGTGAAAATTAGACTCTTAAATCTGCAAAGCGAGCTGTTTATCTTACAAATTTATTCTTTTTTATTGGGCCACACATATTCTAGATAGAAAGATAAAAGGCAAATGGATAACAGGCCATCATTTAGAGTGACATATAGCAAAACATAACTAGTAGACTTTTTTTGGTATATTCCTCCTGAGTGGCTTGTTAGCTTTATCTATATATTTATCTATAATCTTCATATAGTATTTATTGAAAACTAAAATAAAATCCTGCAGTTAATCATCATACATTCCGTATTTGCTTTTCAGAAATGCTTTTTATACTCAGAAATTCTTTTTTGCTCAAAACAGTTTAGACATGATTATATACAACTTCTGAGGTGAAAAAGTGGGATACCTAAACTCTCTGGGAACATAGAATTGTAGACTGGTCACTATATAATATGTTTTCCTGGATTTTGAAAGACAAAATAAACTCTGTATTATGTTACTTTACATACTTGTGAATAATTCAAAAGTGACAGTTACTGTCCTTCTCACTTAAATAATGTAACTCTAGATACTGACTCAGACTAATTAGAAATTATTAAGCAAGAAAATGATGTGGGAACTATCAGCTTTTGCTTTTTGAAAGTTAACCATAGATTGACTAGATATATGTCTAAGATAAGCATTTTAGATATATTTTTAAGATTTTTCTGTAATTCTGTGTCAATTCCTTCTTTCAACTTTAAGCAAAATAGTTTAGAGTAACCATTTTATAGTAAACTGTGGAATGTCTGTTAGTATTACCTTTTCCAGAAATGTTGTATTTGGGTCCATGCTACTGTGTGAATAGTTTCCATTATAGCCAAATATTTAAGTCTTTCTTAGGTCCCATCAGTTCCATTTAAAGGGCAACACTGTGTAAACTGCACTCTGTTTCCTGACAGCTTTAGTTACTTATCAAATGGGCAGAGATAGAACATTTTTAGTCAGTAGTTTATGACGGGAATAATTAAGGCTCTGCATACAGATTTGAACTATACGGTCCCCACCTCAACATGAACCCTATAGCTCCAGTTCTGCATACAGGTGTTTTAAGAGATTCATCTGTATTGCGTCTCTGTGGTGTGCTAACACTGTAAATCCATTTCAGGATTTCAACATTTGCCGTGCTAATTTTTGGTGAAAATATGACCCTGTAAATACAAGATGATAGCTGGGTCTTGAATAATGACCTTTTAAAAATGTTCTACATTCTTGTAATTTTTATGTCAGTCTTTTGTAAGCTATTTTGTTCATAGCTTGCTGTAAGTTGTTTTGTTCATAGCTTGTTTGAATAATAACAGCTTTTTCAAAATGGCTGAGAATGAGTGTTTCTTTATATCAGAAGAGAGATGTCCTGGCGTATCAACTATCCTAGCAAAATGCAAAGAATAAATGTAGCTATGAACAGCGAAGGGGAAAACCCAGGGGCTGTGGGTGAGAGGGAGAAAGAATCCATGCTCATCTGAGCATTTTTTTCATTGACTTTCTGCTGATATTAGGCTACTCGCTAAGTGTCATGTATCATAATTCTAATTCTGAAATGTTGCAGAAGAAAGTTGATTGCCTTTGTGTGTAGGCATTGCCACTTCTCTGACAGCCCTCCTTTTCTCCGCAGCCCTATTGTTATGGGAGATTTTAAAACACTTGATGCAAACTTTTTCTCTCTAAAAACATAGAAATTTTAGAAATAATTAGAAATTAAATAAATTCAACAAAGCAACATTTAAAAACTTTTGTCGGAAAAATTAATAGGAACTAGGCAAAAGAAGAAATCAAACCAGCTGCTGACACAGCTGTTTCTTTTCTTGTATAATTCAGTTCAATATAAAGGTACCATATGCTGCTTAAAATGATGATAGGAGAGATGAAATAATTTAAGAGAATAACAAGAAAATACATGAATTGTCAGCATTCTGTCAGATTTAAAGAATGAAATAGACAGGTGTAGTATTGACATGTTTAACTTTGTGTTGTGTTAGCAGTTTTAGTGAGAACAACTTCTGACATGTGCTGAAGTGATGTGAGAACATTTCTGTGTTGCAGACATTGGAGAAGAAGCTGGGAGATCGGTAGGAGTCCAGCAGCCAGCTTTACTGAGAGACAGGAGCCTTGGTTCTGCCATGAAAGACTGCCCATATTGTGGAAAGACTTTCAGAACATCCCATCACTTAAAGGTCCACTTGAGAATACACACAGGTGAGAGGAGCGTGAGAAGGGGAGCACCGTGGACACGCGCAGCGTGTGCCTGGCGGGGGGGACGTGCTTTGTGCTGGGTGGCCAGGAGTCCCAACTCCCAGCGTAGATTTGGAGTCATTAGTTGCAGAAAGCTTTCTGAAAGATCGATGACAGCGTTTAATAAATGCACAAGGAGTGTGTTGTTGGATAAAGACCACTTCAGTAGACTCGTCTTTTCCCAGCTGATGTTATTTCTGTCGCCTTCTCTGCTTCATCACTGTTTCCTTCAATTACCCTTGTCCTCCAATAGAAATAAGCCTACTGGTTTCAGACTTAGTTGTACGAACTGCTTCAAAGGCCTTCCTTAGCATCTACTTAGGGATTCTGTATGTTTTGCTCAGAGTTACTATTTTTATTCAGTTTAACATGCTCATTTTTAACCTCTCCCTCGTTCATATGAATACTTCAGCTTCATGGATCAGCATTTTTGCATTAGAACTCACCACACTTACTACTAGACCATGTATTACTTCAATAATAACAACAGCGTTTCTATCCCATCGAGACCCACTGCTGGTCTGGGCTCTATTTTTATTTTGGTGGATCACTTATTGGGTGGACTGCTATGCACACTGGAAGAATATGACCACTCCCTTTAATTTACAGTGCCATTTTTGTTTACAAACACACATGTGCAGCCTAGAATTCTCATATATGTTCAAGAAGGCTTTCACGTTCCATAATTAAATTCTGATATATAATGTTCATATCCTCAGGTCCTGTGGATATCACTAGAAATTCATATATGACCCAAGGCCACAGTGATGCTGTTTTATTCTGCATCTCAGATATTGTAGCAGGCTTTGGAGAGTTTACGAAGTTGGAGATTTAAGCAACTTCTCTTTGTAAAAGAATATAGTAGGCTTTTCAAACCTCTCTGAATTTCAGAATTCTTCCTGCCTCTTTTTTAATCAACAGGCAAAATAAATTGCACAAAGAAATACTTTACAGTATTTCCTCTATTAAGACCTCCTACTTACTAAACTTCACTGTTTATTTTTACTTCATGGAAACAGCAGATAAGCAGTATTTTCTTCTCTTCCCAAAAATGCAACCATGTCCCTGATATATGCTTGCGCTGATGTAATACTTTAATATTGGGTGAGGCCTGATTGTGAAAAAATGAAAATGAAAGCTGAAAATTATTTAGAGGAGAAGCTTTTTTTGAACAGATGGAACATTTTATTTATTACATTTCTCTCTTTCTTTGGATTGTGGAGTGGAGTTGATCATGATGCTTTAATCTGAATTTGAAAATTTGGCCCTTAATACAGTCTGTATGGATTGCAAACAGTCTGGGACAAGGTTATTTTTTTCAGTGAGTTTGTCTTTGCAGAAACCATGAAATACAGAGAAAACCCTACTTGTGTGCTCTCTAATGTAGTAATGATAAATAAATGGTGGCTATTTTATTGGAAAATAAGTTTGTAACTATGAGTTTTGGAACAATATGACATTTTTTACTAATAGAGGATGTAAAGGAAAAGACTACAAAGTAAACAGTGGATACTCATCTCTCCCTTTTACTTTATTGTATAGTGGTCATTTGGTTGTTGTTTTAAAGATGGCTGCAATTATGCATTTGATATCTGTGGCTTAGAACTAATGGAAAGTAAATTAATTGCAATGGAAATATTCCATAAAAATTGCATATTAAAACTGACAGAACAAAATCAAAACAAGAAAAAATAAGACTTATAAAAAATAACCAAAAATTATGAAAACATCATACAGGCTGTTGAAATAACATTTGCAATGTACTTGAAAGACTTTATGATTTTAAAATAGATAAAGATCGATTTCCCTTAAGTTAAGAACAAAGTATTTGTAAATAATGACAAGAGTATGTTTAAATAGGACAGTGTTTTACATATTAGAAATAATCATAATAAATATTATAAACATGTAAATTGGCAAATTACTACACTTATTTAATAAAATTAAGTTGCTTTGCAGTAAATGGAAATGATGTAATAGATACCAGTTATTAAACAAATGCTGGTTACTTCATACTTATGAGGACAGAGTTTCCTGCTTTTTATGTCACACTTTGTCTTTATTATATGCCTGGATCGTATAACTGACTGATAAAAAACACTTTACTGTGTTTCTCCACTACATTAACTCAATTACTGTTCTTGTTCTCACAGCACCTGTTTGTTAGAGACGAGCTCAAGCAGAAGTCAGGTTCCTTTGAACATCTGTGTGTTTGGAGGCACACAAGTAGGTTGGTTTGGTCTGCGTGCCAAGGCAAGACCCAAGGTGTGATCCAGCTAGGAGGTGCTTCTATGGCAATTGGCCCAAAAAACCTAGGGAAGCCTTTTCAAGATCCACAAGAAAAGGAAGCTATCCTCTCTTTTAGAAGAATTAGGCAGTGGCTTGCATTGCTTTTCTATTCGCTTGGATATTTTAGGATTACTACCTTCTGGACAGCTGAGTCTCAGTTTCTGTGTAGTTTACTATCCTAAATAATCTTCCCCAGGAAAAAAAAATACAGAGTTTGATATAGCATGCTCAGTCAGGTCCCAGCATACAGTTGTAGGGGTTTCTTCTTAACTACCTGAGCAGTATTCAGCCAGCAAGAGCTTTAAGGAGTGATAGTAAGACAGGACATCTGCTTGTTCCTGCATGCTAGGTAGAAAAGGGCGTACTTACATGGAATCAGTTTGTGCTCCTTCTCACTCTGGAAACAGTGGAAGGAAGAGAGTGCCATTGTGTGACCCTGAGAGAGGAGGAAGGAATCGCAGTGCACAGGGTTCGCAGGCCACGTGGGGAAGAAAGACTCCCCCACAGCCCTCCCATTTACATTGACCGGTGAATAGAGATGGGTACATTCTGCCCTGCGCCTTCAGGGTGCCTGTGTCGAGCTGCACGAATTTGCTCCAACATAAGAATTTGCTCCAGTTTCTAAAATTATAGCAATCTACAATTTATCCAAACCACAAAGAAAAATTAATCAAAAAATTCTGCTTGAGCAATGAAAAAAAAAAAAAAAGAAAAATGGACATGAGCAAACTATAGCCCTAAAGGTTTGGCCAGTGCTAAACCAAAGGAACCTAAGACAGGGGGAGGGATGTGGAGAAAGGGCTCAGCAGGGAAGTGTCAGTAGACTGTGAGTCGGTACGTGGTACCTGTTGCGTTACGTGCATTAGATGCATTATGTACATTGTACAGTCTTACTGCATTTTCCCTGGGAAATGTGACTGGCCAATTTAAAAACTTGCTTAGATGAACTGATGAAATACAGTAAAAATGGTGCTGTTTTAAATGATTTCAATTCACATTTTCTTCCTAAAAAAAGACTGCCTGTTGCCATTCTCTGAAGGCGCTTGTAGTGGGATGAGCAATATGAATAATTAAGGAAAATGGGTATGTGTGCTCCAAGAGGAGACAATTTTGGTATTGAACATCCTTTATTCTTACATTTCTAAGATGAACTAAAAGGACTTCTCATTTCTCTAGATTTCTCCAGATTTCCCATCTTTAACATTGTACAGCATGCCTTTTCTCCTGTCTTAATGACATCCCAAACTTTTGTTGAAAATAATTGATTGAATTTAAATTTCCTTAAAAGTTTAAGAGGTAATGTTACAGTATAAATTTCCTACCAAACACTAAGTAGGGAAATATCCATTAGTGAAATTAACTACAGTTTCTAGGTAGCTAACAATGTGCAGTATACAGTAGGGCATGGCTAATGAACACTGCAGTGGGTGATATTTCATTATACAAATTAATGCTCACATTTTAATGGGAAAGTCACATAATGAATCTCAGCTTCAGTGACAGCAATTAGAGACACAGATTGTCCCCTTCTGGACAAGGCACTGTTTAGCAATAAGCAGCTGTGTAAAAAGTCTTCAGGTTTACAACATATATATATGCTTTGGGGGGAATTAGTGTACGGTTTATATTAATGTACTGAGTCTTCCCTGCAAAGAAACAACCATATTTATGTCACCATGTTTTAACTAAGTAAAGACATGTAAAAAGACTAAATAAATATTGTAGAGGAGCAATAAATAAATAGAAATATTCAATTATAAAACTTTCTTAAAAAATCAAATATTTTACTGTAGTGCCTACTGCACAATAGAAAACCTTTAATAATATGACTCCAAAGCATCAAAAATCTTTCCTTCTATGGGATAGGGGTATTTTCATCGTATTTAATAGAGAAAATCGCTAGTAAAGGAAAGTAGTAAAGAGAAGAAGTTAACTAGTATTTTTGACAAACAGATTAATTGTGTGGTGAAACATGTGCAGGATCCAAAAATAATCCTACAGAACCTTTGATATTCCATTTGGTTTAAAAAGTGTGAAGTGAATGATTAGAATGATAAAAGAAATTACCATGTAAGAATAGGCATAATAATGAACTAATTAAACCATACAGCAATTCATTTCTAAAATATCTACTGCACAATGGATAAAATAGGTTATCAATAACTGTTTCAATGGTAAAATAAAAAATGCTATAAAATGTTTTCAATATTTTCATTAAGGAGTATTCACTGGAATTATAAGATGTTTAATTTCATTTGTTTTACATGGAAGAAAACTGTATTTTGTTTAGAAATGCATAGGATCAAATTGTGACTGTCACCAAACCGGTGCTGGCTGCCAGGGTGAGCAGTGGGTGGTGGGGTCCTTGGAGCAGCACCGGGAGGGCTCAAGAGACATCATCCCCACACACACTATTCAGAAGTCTTGCTAAAAAATGAAAACAAAAACCCAAACAAGGGGGACATGTAAGATGCATTACAGATTTTTTAAAAACTGTATGTGATAAGTATAAAGAATGACATGAAGGTGCTTACAGTAGTAAGTGTAAATTGATAAGAAGTTCAGGGATTTGATAAGTGAAACAAAAGGTAACAGTAAACAAATACAGGTGGCTATTTGTGTTACGGTGAGTAGGAAAAAAATTCTCTAGATCTGTCTGGTTTAACAGATGTTCTTTTCCTAATACCGGACAAGAATGGATAAAGTTATCAGCTGTACAGAGAACAGTAAATATTCTGCTACCTTTGGTCAGAAGGAAGCCTGACAAATTTTAAGTGTTTTCTAGTGATATTGTACTTCCTTTTTGTCCTCCTAAGTAGTGAGGACATTATGCTGCAATTCACTGTGCTCTTCTGTTTTTAGAGTAAGACTGGATAACTCGTACATAAAAGCATTAAAAGGGTTGATATAATAGCTCTCCAAATCATTAAAGTTGATTAAAAAAAAAAACATCTTGCAGCACAGAGTAAGTTTCAGATCACTAGTGGTAGTTAAAATGGTCAAGCTATTCTAGAATTATTAAGAGAGAATTTTAAGAGTGAATATCAAAAATTGTAAATAGCCTACTCTGACATCAGTTTCAGGTAAAGTTAATCTGGTAAATAATTAAGAAATGGTAACACTAGTAATGCCAGTTAATATATTTTATGAAACTAAGTTTCATCAAGTTTCCCTGTGAAAGTTGTTGATATGTAGTTGATAAAAGACTTTTTGATGTAATATGCTTGTGAAAGCAATTTTTTCTATATGACATTGTTGAAAAATAACAGTGCACACATACAAAATAGCACATAGACTGGCAGTTCCACAAACAGTGTCTTCATTTAGTCTATTTGGTATTTTGTCATTATTTGGAAGAGTATGTGCAATTGCTGTTGAGAAAATTTGCCAATGGCGTAGAAGTGATGAAAAAATAAAAATCATGGGGACAGACTGATTAGTCACTTGGTTGAGTGGGCTCTTTGAACAATGTGAATTTTAAATTAACAAGATGTAAAGAAATAAATAACAGAGGCATTGATGAACTGACCTTAGGATTATGGTAGAGAAGCAACAAAATGTGAGCTCTTAGCTGATTGCTGTAGCTATGGGTATAAACACGGTTTTAGAATGTACAAGAAGAACAATATCCAAGTTGAAATTTCCTATTACCCATAACGTAAAAGGGCTCTGAAAAATTTGTGAAGGCCATTCCACTCAAGAGTGAGAGCAGAGGAAGAAGTGAGCAGTTTACAGTCTATTTCTTAGGGAACAGATTTCTGATTTAAATAGGTCATTTTAATCCATCAGAGAAAAATGTAACAAGATTCAGTAGAAGGAAGCAGAATCTGGACAAATTCTGGACAAGTTAGAAACGAGGCATATTTTGAATAGCGAGAGTAATTAACCATTCAAACAGTTTACCTAGGGACATATTGGATTCTTCTTCATTGCTGTGATTAAAACAAAACAGAATGTCTTTCTAAAGTATGTTTTAGTTCAAACTGTAGTTATGATTTTGATGCACGAATTATCACGTAGGGGTCTTTGGCCTGTGTTGTATAGCAGATCAGACTAGATGATGATAATTGTCCCTTCTGGCCTTAAAATCTGCAAATCTATTTATAATCTGGCTGTGGTCTCCTTGCACAGCCCGTAGCAGATAATTCCAATGACTAGTACGATTAGACTTCATTGTGAGCAGGACTGGTAGTAGTTTGAATAGGTTATACATCTGTGTTGTTTATGCAACCGACTATATAAATAGACCTGTTTCTACTGGGCAACATGTCTGTTTCCAGTTATCGACCAAGTTTTTGTAGAGATTTTACAAGCAGCATTGGATTTTATTGTTTTATTGTATCCTGATATAAAGTAGTCCTTGTGAGATGGCTTGTGTCTTGTAAATCAGAGTTGTAGATAGATCAGAACCATGATTACGTTGCCTAGATAGTTGGTCTGTATCAGATGCTTTTTATTGTACACATCGAAATATTCACTCTCTCTACTCAGCTGTCAAAAGGTTTGCAGAGACAAAAACGGAGCCAGAGAATTAGCAAGACCAGGTTGTTATTACCTTTGTCGACTGTGAAAAATGCCTCCTGGATATGAAATCCAGAAAAGTATTTTGAAAAAGCTATGTTCCCTTGTTCCCTCACCCCTACTGGGTAACTTCAATTTATGTGAATTATTATTAAGGGTTAAATAACTCATCCAGACACTGCTTTCAGCAATATTACCAGTCATTACACTGGGATGAATCCGAGTATGGGACACAAACAGGTTTTCTTCTAATGAGAACTGTGCCTTAGCGCTCTTTTCCCACTTCTATTCCTTAAACACCTACTACTGCGGTGGCACTTAGAGGCCTGGAAACTAGGGGTCCTTTAGGGTTTCTGCTGAAACTGATTTTGGATTGTTTGGTTGAGGTTAATCCCTACCCACCCACCCACACACCAGCAGCTAGAAACTGGGTTTCATCGTTTCTGCAAGGACTTAAATGGCTCAGTGTTGATTGTTAATTTGAATCATTAAAATAGCACCCAAGTATGCTGCATAATTATTGAATTTAGAAAGTACTGAAATGCTACATTTGAAAGATTTGAAGATGATCAAACCTACTCAATGGTTCTCTCTTCTCCCAATGCCTGCTCTCGAAGTAGCACTAGTTAAGATTGCCTTGAAGTAAACTAAATGCTGGCAGTATTTTGATTTAAATTAGAAAAAAATAACCCATGATTCTGTGCAATTCCCTTTGAGCAGTGTTATTTGGCTAGTCCTGTGGGACAGAGGTGGCTCAGTTTATGGGTTGAATCCAAGTTCAGGCCGTCAGCTTTAGCTCACCTTCTGGGCCATTCGAGAAGCAGGAGCACCACACAGTCAGTACTAAGGCTAGGAGGGATTTGAACAGTTAATCACACTGTCTCAGGCAGTGTTTTCCTTCCATCCATCACCTGTGGGGCTTTTGGTGAGTTGCATCTAGGTTTCCTTCAGTGAAGGAAAGTTCACTCACTGGAGAGGCCTTTGAAAGGAAAATGTAATGACTCCAGGGCTCAGCAATTCAAGATAACAAGTATGTTGTTGTGCACAGTGCTTTGGACTGAAGATATTTGTAAGAGCAAAGTATTATTAGTATTTTTACTAGTTAGCATATTTTAACTCACTTATGCCCATTTTTAAATATACTGATTGCCGTGAGCAACTCCTGCATGCTTATGGTATCATCGGTGCAGCACTACTGCAAACTTCTCCTCCTGGCTGCAGACGTGGGTGTCCCGCGGGCCGTGCGGCACCTGCAGTACAGGGGCACACTTTCTCATGCTGGCACTTGACATGTAATGCACACACGCATGCTGCACTGCCATTAGAATAAAAGGAAGTGATCAATATAATTGTGTTAAAACATTTCCATAAAGGCATAGAGGGGGATGCAGTAGAAGAGCTTTTCAATTAAGAAAAGTGAAATCTCGAAAGTGAGAGCATTTGACCTTATAAAGTCTGGTATTTGTTTTTCACCAATCTGATTAGTTCTGAGGCAATACCTGAAATACCTCATTTGTGCTGAAGGTTGCTAGTGACTGTTGTTTAGATGACAGTAACTGGGGGACAAACATTGGAATAGTAGAAGATGGCTCAAAAACACTGTAAAAACAGCGGGAATATTTGTCCACGTTGTGCCGGGCAGCACAGCTGTCAGAGTTTACACGCTCCCAAACAGCTCCTGCGGAAATGCAAACAAACAAACAGCCCGTGCCTCCTGTCCCCTTGGCCTTACCCAAAAATGCCTCCAACAGAGGGGTGCAGATGCTCCCTCCTTGGAGGAGAGAAGTCACCACTGATGGGAGCCATCTCAGCTTGGTGCTTCTTGCCCTGTCGTCTCCTTTTGCTCAACTCGCACTAAAATGCAGCCCCTGGTTCTCATGGGTGGAGTGACGGCACTTGAGTAGGTGACTGCAAAGTCCCACGGAAACGTTGAAATCTGATTTCTTCCCTTGCGCTGTGTGGACCCAGGCCGAATGCCTGAGCTGCACTAATCTCCACCTCCTCCTCCTCTGCTGAGCACCTATTGTTTGAGGTGATGCCCTTTTCTCCTCTAAAAAGGTCGATTAGTGTGGGTGATGTGAAGCTCTCATGTCTCACCATTTAGCTTTAGGATTATATTACGGATTTAGAATTTCCACTGCTAATAATTAGTTTTAGCGCTGTCTGCATTACTGTAGGTATCGAGCACTGCTCGTGGCCGGCCTGGCCGTTCGCGGGGCCATCCTGACTGCTCCAAGCTGGGATCTCCTTTGCAAGTTCATGTGATCAGGGAGAGAGGCAGCATCCTGAGTACTTGCCCATCTTTCAATTGAGCCATTAACTTGAACAAATAAACAAGTCTGAAAGCCTTCACTTTTGTTTTGTGTAGATTTTGAGGTTATTTGAAAATGAGCAACCTTCCCGCTGCTTTAGTAGAACTACTTAGTATTATACTGTTTTTTTTTGTTTTTTTGTTTTTTGTTTTTTAATATGGAGGAAACTTTAGAAACAAGTATTTCCATTACAGCGGAGGAGGGTTACTGTCTTTCAAATCACTTTGGAGAAAAGGTCCACAAAGAAAACTGTTCTTGTTTTCAACCCCCTCCATAGAAATAATTGCCAGTATTGACCAGGCAGTATTAAAACAAGGCTCACAGGTCTGGGTCCCAGGACAGGTCCCAGTCTCTTTCAGGGAGTATTTCTGTATTTCTTCCTCTAAAAGGATTTTGTGATTGGTAACAAGTGTGCTGCACGAATTTACATGCCCAATTGTTTAGACATACATTCTTTTAGGGTGCATATATATGATCGTATTTCAATATTTATTATATGTGCAAAATATTCTAGCTCTTTTAAAGTATAGGAAGAACAATAAAAGTTTAGTATGGAATTCCAATATATATTTAATTCATGAAAATAATCATATGTTTTAAAACACTATGTAAGCTGATCCTAGAAAAGCACTTTTGATAGGTAAATTACACGTTTTACTACTTGAGCATTAGAAATGCCATTAGTACAAATTTAAAGGACTGCAAAATCTAGTAGATAATGCTAATTTCAAATACAGAAACTAAATATATTTTGTACCTTTTATTACTCATTTTCTTCTTAATTTTATTGACTACTTTTTATTTTAACTATATGTTCTTACATGCTGCAGTCATAATGTACTGTAATGATATTAATATTTTATAGAATCTGTATTTATAGTTCTTTATTTAGAAACAATGCAGTAGGTCTGCAGATCTTTGAATCCTTCTGGAATGGTGCCCTCCAAATAATGATAAATTACTTGTGCAGTATGCCATTTGCTAATTATATCCATGATTTACTGCAGAGCAAGACTTAAATCATTCATTTCAGTCTTGCGTAACAGTGCCATAAAATTTTTAGGTTTAAAAATGGTTTCCATGTGTATAATTTAAACAAATTTTAGAGCAATTGTATACACAAAATATTGCAACCATCCATTTGTTACATTCTTTGTCTCTCTTTTTTTTAAACTTGTACTTTTAATGATTACTGTGGTTGAAACTGTTATGCTTCATTTTCATAATCATAGCTTTTAATTCTACAACAGTTTTCTACATGTTAGATTAAGAAAAAGATAGATAATTGTGTGTAGATAGCATGTCATTCCCGAATAGCCCCACATGCTGGAAGCCCATTTTAGAAATGTTCATTTTATGAAATTAGTCTTCAATTAAAGACATTTCTTTTTTAAAAATGAATTATTAGCTGTAAGACCTTTTTGTTTTCAAGCAGCTAATGCTGTTTTCTTTTTTTCACTCATCCATGCACCCAAGTGCAGTAAACTCTCTTTCTTTATATTTGTCTTTTGATGCTTACATATAGGTGAGAAACCTTACAAGTGTCCACATTGTGATTATGCTGGTACTCAGTCTGCATCCCTTAAATACCACTTGGAGCGGCATCATCGGGAGCGACAGAATGGAGCAGGACCACTCTCGGGGCAGACTGCAAGTCAAGAACACAAAGATGAAACATCAAGTAAAAGTTCTGTGTTTATTAGACCAGATATACTGAGAGGAGCCTTCAAGGGGCTTCCTGGTATTGATTTCCGGAGTGGCATGGGCCCACAGCAGTGGACATCAGGAATGCTTTCTTCTGGAGATCAGCAAGGACAAGCAGCTGGCATGTCATCTGAGGTA
Organism: Nothocercus julius; assembly: GCA_013398735.1. Lineage (NCBI taxonomy): Eukaryota > Metazoa > Chordata > Aves > Tinamiformes > Tinamidae > Nothocercus > Nothocercus julius. The sequence goes on along the minus strand of VZSV01000008.1, from coordinate 9,290,928 downwards.
TCTTCAGAAAATATGAAGGGTTCAGACATATCTTCCAAAGGAACACACTTCTCTGAACTTGGCCGTGCTTATCAGAACATGGTTGGGAACGGTGTGAACTTCCAAGGGTCTTTGCAGGCTTTCATGGACAGCTTTGTCCTAAGTTCCTTGAAGAAAGAAAAAGAAATGAAGGATAAAGCCCTGTCGGATCCTCTTTCAGCAAAAGCTCACGGCTCGGATGGTTGTGAGGAAAAGCTAAATAGCAAGTCTTCACAGCGAAAAAATGAGAAGTCACAATACGAACCTCTTGACTTATCCGTAAGGCCAGATGCAGCCTCCCTCCCTGGTTCATCTGTTACTGTGCAAGACAATATTGCTTGGCATGGCTGCTTGTTCTGTTCTTTCACAACTTCCTCTATGGAACTAATGGCTCTGCACCTGCAGGCCAATCACTTGGGCAAGGCTAAACGTAAAGACAACCTCCTAGGGAGCAGCAAAGACCAATCTAGAGAAGCTTCAGCCTCAGTTAACAAAGTGAGCTTGCTTCCCTCTTCAGTGCAGTCCAGCAAAGAGGCTGTAGTTTCAAACATGCTTAGCCAGCTGGACTCAGCTTCAGAGAGAATGACCCAAGGACAAAATAAAGAAACTCTGGGAGAGCAAAAGAACCCTGCCTGGCCCAGCCACCTGGAGTCTACCTTTTGTAACTTTACAACAGACTTCTATAAGCAGTTTGGTGTTTATCCTGGTGTTATCGGCACAGGAGCACAAAATTCTTGCACCACCGGTAATGAATCTGAAGTAAAAACACAATCCGAAGATGACCAAAATATTCTGCTCTCTGACTCTGTAAATAAAAGTGCTACTGATGACCTTTCTGACATAGCTTCATCTGAGGATATGGAATCTTCCAAGGAAGAAAACATTGAAGATGAGGACATTGAAACAGAACCAGAAATTATGAATAAGCAGTTGTCTGCCCTAAATAAGGAAAGCAGTGAAGGAGGCGACAATATACCGAGTGCAGTCACCTCACAGTCAACACAAGGGCTCGTATCTCCGCTGCCGCAAGCATCAGAAAAGCAGTGGCACAGTCAGAGTCTTCTGTCCTCCCATGAAACTGCCCAAGGAGTGATGAAACCCGAACAAGTTCAGGGTCCACAGGTCCTGGAGAAGCAGATGAACATGTTGTCAGTCCTAAGAGCTTACAGCTCTGATGGCTTAGCAGCCTTTAATGGACTTGCAAGTAGCACAGCAACTAGTGGATGTATCAAGAGACCTGACTTGTGTGGTAAGTTTTAGATCTTCTTTTAGACCATTTCAGAAAACACTTGTGCAGAATCATGAAGCTGCTCTTGAAATATACTTAGTCATGTTTGTTAGTAATACAATTTTTTTTTAATGTTAAACCCAGTGGGCCAAATTCTAGTCTTATATGTGGTCTACTCCATTGAAATCAGCAGTGCTGCATGCATATACTTATACAGGATTTTAGAAAGAACTTTCTTTTTAAATTAGAGTAGCAGCAATATAGACTATCTGTGCTAGTGGCATCTGAAGGGGATATTTACTGCTTTAGCCTACTCAAAGGAGGAAAAAGTTTTTAAAAATTTCCATGGTAACTTGCAAACTTTTCAGTATTTTCATACAAGTAAGAACCCAAGAAAAACACTGGATGCTTTGCCAAGCAAACCTTGCTTTCTCTCTCTTTCTCTTTCTTTGCTTTTTTTTATTTTTTTTTTGGTTTGAGTTCAGGTGCATTCAATTCCCACAATATTAATGAAATCAAAGGCCAAGTGGATGGAATGCTTCCACTTGTAATGAGTCATTTTTTTTTTTCTTTTTTCTCCCCTCGCCCCTCCTTTTAATTACATTTTTGTGATTTGTTTCAATGGCGCACACACACACAGCGGTTGCCTTTGACCATTCTCACTGTTCTAACTAGAGGTTGTACAAGTTTTGATTTACCTGATTAAGAGCATGCCTCCTAGTAATTAAAAAAAACCTACCAGACAAATGAAAACACCTTTCACCCTTATTAACCTCTGATTTACAAAATTGCAATCTTACTTCCTCGTATCACACATTATATTTGACAAAATTGAAAGTTTAATCTATTTAAAACAAATGAGATTGAGGATTTTTCAATTTATCTCCAGTTTTGTAAGCATAGTTCTTGTTGGAGAAATATTTTGGGGTGTAAATCCCTTGAAAAGAGGTACCAGTTTAAAAAGAAGTGTCAGCAAAGGCCACTAAAAATTCAGTAATTCTCTTGTTTCACTTAACCTTCAAACTAATCATAAAACTCATTGTCAGAGCTGAACATGCATAATAAAATGAATTCAAATTAAAAAAAAAATCAACAGTAACAAATCCTGACAGTTTAAAATGTAGCCCTAAATCTGCAAATACTTAAGAATAGTTACCCTGTTTAACTTAAGGTTAGCAGGAGGTTTGGTCACCTTTACTAGGGAAGTATGTGTTTAAGTCGGATCAAGAGTTAGACTTAGGAAAAAAAGCATGGACTGTTGAGGACACATAGCACCTTCTTTAGGCCCCTCTGTCTGCTAAAACTCAATCACCAGTGCAAGAGTTTGCATGGGCTCCCCTAAAATTTCTGCTTTTTAATTCACTGAGGACTAAAAGAATTGGAAATATTTAAAGATTCTTCAAAATCAGTTGGTAGATTCCTGGCATTTTGAAAGCAGTGGATAGCTGTGTTCAGTTTGCAGCTGGTAAAATCCTGCCTGGAGTTCTTTTTTGCTCTGAACTCATGGAATATAGTCAGTCAGTTACAAAAACAGGAAAATATGGCAAAGAAATGGCTATTTAAACCAACAAATAAAAAGAATGAAAACTAATATTAGTTGTTCGGTTTAAAATACCTATATACTTCTTCCCAGACATAAGATTTTTAAAATGATAACAAAAATATCCTCTAAAATTATTATTGAAATGAGGTCCTGTTACCTCCTTTGTTTTGTTTTGTTTCATCTTCCAATCAATTCAATACACATTTTATAATGGCTGAGTTTATATGAATTTAAAGACCATATCCCTTTCACAAGCTCTGCCCAGTGATAATGCATTCAACTTGAAAAATGAGAAAAAAAAACACAGAAGCTTGTCTGTTCTACTTTTTAAACCATTTTTTAGTGGAAAATGCAGTGCGAGTCCTCCTTTCTCCCCCTCCAAAAATAGCATTTTAAAATTCTTAACTGACATTTTATTGAGCATTTGCAGAACGTACGTATTAATGTTGACTATTTAAATATATTATTTCATTTTTCTCAATATCTTACACAAAAAAATGGATGACTCAAGCCCAGTGTCAGTAGTTCTTATTTATTTGGTTGGGTTAGACACCACCCACTGGAAAGTAGTGTTTTGGGGGAGTTTTCATTTTCTCAGTGACATTTTGTACTGTGAAATCACACTCCATCTGTGCATGCCAGTGTGGGGAATCTCACCTGATGTTTCTGCGCTCGCAGATTAGCCAGCAGGAGCGCTCTGTTAATTTATTAGCTTTCCCTCTTGCACAAAGAGCATGACCTCCGTAATGGATCCCTTTGTCCCTCCAACTGCTTGAGAGATCAGAAAGCCTGAGACCCATCTCCAGGACCGAGTTCCAGGGCATGATTCTTGTGCTCTTTTGTATTTTGGGAGACTCTGTGCATTTGCCTTTCTTTTTACGACCAACGAAGTGTGGTTGTTGGCATTTCAAGAGAGAGCATTGATACACTTGATATACTCCTTGCACAATCAAGATAGCAAGGCCCGATGCTCATTCCACAATCAGAATAGAGTTGAAATAAAATTGAAATAAAGTATCTCAACTTCAGTTAGCTGAGATTACATCTTTGATTGGCCACACTAATTAAGTTATATTTCCGACTGTAGAAAAACAAGCTGGGATTTTCAATGATCCATATGGTCAATCTCACTTTTAGCTGGCAGATTTTACCTTAAGATTATGGGTCAATTTCTACGCACAAATCCTGGCATAAAAAGGCTTAATTTCTAGAGAGAATTCCGCCAACACATACTGTTGTTTTGAAAAGTCCCCCCAACATAAGGGAAGAAGTGACAGTTTCTCTATATGTAAAATCAGAGAGACTGATGATGTACATGCACATAATTCATTTATGTTTCTATTACGCTTAAGGCTGTAGGAATGAAAGGCACAATTAGGAAGGAAAGAACCATAATTATTGTATGATATAGAAACTTCCATTTCAAAATGCCACTGAGAAAAATCACTTTTTTTTTTTTTTTTTTTTTGTAATACTTCTCCTTTACATACATAGTAGAATAGGAAAGAGCAGAAGGGAAGAATTACCATTGTTTGATGAACTTATAGTTACTCCTAACCTTTTTAATTTACCTGCATTTGGTTTTGGAGTCTTAAGTGACTATTCCTAGGAGACGAACTTAATTAATGTTAATCCTTGCTACCACGCAATTTCTGGGCGCGAGGCCGTGTCTTTCAGAGCTGCTTGGCAGCCAGTAGCTCAGTGGGGAGCAGAGGTGCAGGGTGAAGGTTCCCTCTCTTTGTAGCTGTCAGGGCACATCCAAGTATTCCGCTTTCAGATCCCTTTGTTTGAGAAGTCCTAGTCCTACTATGAAGTCTTAGTCCTACTTTGTGTTTAAGGACTAGAAGATCTGTTTTCCTTACCATTTATGCTCTTCTCTTTCTCTGCCTTTCTTCCATATATGTGCAGTTATCTTGCAATAATGCTCTGCCTCCTGTTCCAAGTCACTAATTTACACAAGATTTTTACAGTGTTTATTTATGCCGAGACCCTTTCCTTTCTCTTCACCCCTTTAAATCTTTTTGCTTTGTGTCTAAAATGGTAAAATATCCCCACTTGCATTTTCTGCTTGGGATGTACCTAAGCTTTCAGAGAACAGCTGGTGGACTGCAGAGCTGTTGGCCGGAGATGGTACGAGGCATTAACTGGTTGCTTAATGGGTTAGTGCTATGGAAGTCACACTTAATGATGTCCAAAAACATTTCTTCCATGTTGTCTTTATAAATCTAATTTGCTTCCATTCATGCTTGCTTTCCTCTGCAATTAGTGCTGCTCCCTCCTGCCTAGCTCCACCCCATTATAACCTTCTTCACTGGGTGAAAATAGAGAAGGGTCCTTCATATGTTTAGTGGCCGTTTTTAAGTTCTGATCCTGTCGCATGCTGAGCACTTTCAGTTTACATCAGAGCAGAAAGTGCTCAGAGTTGCATGGAAAGATTGCAGCGAACGGCGCTGTGACTTTCAGAAATACCTTCCAAATGTGGAACTGTCGCACAGACAAGAGGGCTGGGCAAGGGGAAGATAGATTGTGGCAGATTATTACAGCTTTATTGTCACATAATTATAGTGCTCTACCCCAATGTTTAAATAGTGAATGTAGTCATTGTAAATTGCTTATTGCCACAGGTGTCAAACCCCAAAAGATTCCAATGCTCACCCCTTCAGAATTAGCACCAACATATAAAATGCAAAAAAAAAAAAAAAAAAAAAAATTGTTTGTGGTTACTTCCCTTGAATCGGTATTGTAGCTCTTTTAAAATATAAAGAAGCAAAAGGCCTGATACATTCCAAGCTTCTAGGATAGCCAGGAGATAGTGAGAGTCATCTTTATTGCAGCAAATTCTAGTACACTTGCCCATTTAAACTATATTGTAAGGCACTTAGGCAATGGAAAACATTGCCCCAATCTGCACTTGAAAGAGCAACCAGAATATTCTTTTTCTTCAAGACAGAAAGAAATGCTACCCGGGTTTTACTCCAGACTTTTTCTTTTCCCCCATTATGGTGATTTTGAAGAGGTCTCTTTAGTTTGTTAGCACTTTGAAGGCTTGCTTTTAGTTTCAGAACTGGACTGCCGAATGTGAGATCAGACCCTCGGCCTCGGTTAGGCTTCAGCTGCACTTCTGGATGTTGTAATGCCATTTGCATGGCAATATCAAACCAAACTCATATGGCTTGCTTCCTTTTTTTAATTAACTGGGAATGCCAGTGATCCAGTGAAGTTTGTGTTGCTGGATAAAAGGGCTGGTCTGTGAATAGCATTGTATTTGCCAAATGGTTCGCTAGTCATTTCAGTACAAACAAATGGATGGTGTCTGTAAGTCTGCAAACACTGTTGACATTTAGCCTTGTTTATGTTACTTTCCTTTTGCTGCATATTTTTGGCTAGAAAAGATACTGTCTGAATCAACAGTGACTTCCTAAGTAGAAGCTAAGGACCCAGTCCTGCATCCCTCATTCTTGATGAGTGGGACTACTTATGTGACTAAGGGTTGCAGAATCAGGTCCTGTGTTTCACTTTAAATTTCATAGCTATATTCATGTAACTTAATTTGATTATACTTTGTTGTATCAGCAAATTAATCTGGTGATGAGCTCGGTACCAACGTTTTGTTTACTGGCAAAACCTCTTATTTCTCAACATCTTGCATATCGCAGCGTAACAGCCCCCTTCCATTTGTATTTCTGGAAGTTAACCCCTGAAAGACCAGCGAGCGCCCAGTGCTGCGTCGCTGGTGTCGGCAGGGGCAGTGGGGCCACGCGGCGCTCCCGCGCTGGCCCTGGAAGGGGGTTGTGTTTGCGGAAGGAGGCCTCGCTCTGTGCCTTGATTCCAGACATCAGTGGCCGGCCGCACCGGGGCAAATCCCCAGCACAGAAAGGCCTTTCTGTTCTTTGCAGAGACAAGATTTCACTCTAAGTTTCATCTCCTAAACAATATGTTCTTATTGTTCTGCTCATATCCAGGTCAAATTTAAATTATAATTTAGGATTAGGCAGAGGCATAGAGATGTTTCCAGATCTTTCCAAAGTGAGACAATGCTCTGGTTTGTGTTTTGGTTCAGGAACATACATTCTTCTGCCTGAGGTATAATATTTCCTGGAACTACTCATAAACACAAACAATTTAGACATCCTTGTAAGTCAAAACTAAGTGTACAATTAATACCTATTACGAGGCCAATTTTAAACAATTAATTTGACAGCAATTATAATTTTATTTTACAGGCTTTCAGAAATAAATAACCAAATTCATCTTTGTAATTTAAGGAACTTGGAATATCTTTATGCAAAGATGATCTTGTTATGCACAGTATTGCATACCTGGAATATCTGGGGTTTTCTCCCTGTACCTAGATAATTGTAGTACCAAGGATAAATAATTATCTGAGGCTTATTAATTGTTTCAGCAAAGACAAAATTATATACCTTAAGTGTAAGCATTAATATATGTATACACAATACATCCACAATATATAACAAACCATGATAATAGTGCAAAAATAGAGGTCTTGACTATGTTCTGTTATTTATGTGTTTGGCAAGCTTAGGGAATGGACTTTAGTATGAGTGAAAATTCTCTTAACATTTTTAAGGTTATTTATTGTCATTTCTATTTGAGTTTTTAATGGTCCTGTATTTTGTAATGCTTTAGCAGGAAAAATACTGTAGTTATCTTTTTTCATATTCTTTAAGCAATATTTCTAGCTTAATATATTGTGCCAGGTTTTCCAATATTAACCAAGAAAGACAGTAAAATTCAATGAACAGCACTCTGACATCCACAATTTAAAACCTGTGATTGAAGTGAAATGTGTAAACTTCTAGTGGGTTATCATGTGCTTTGGAATAGAGTATTGTTGGAAGTAATTAGAAAATATATTAAGGTTTCCTGGTAATGAAGGTATGTAAGTTTTAATAATTGTTGCTTTCTGAATAAGTGTCAAACTATATCTTTAAATGTATATGGAGTTACAAGTTAGGTCACTTCTGAATGGAATGTAAAACAATACTAAAATGCTTCAATAACTTATCTCAGTGTTGCTAATAAAAAAAAAAGCTGTTAACCATTAGTGCAGTTTTGAGTCATTTTGTTAATTCATTCAAAAAAACTCTCTAAGAAACTGTTGAAGAATCTTTTGGTAGACCAAAGACCACTCATACAATCACCGTTTGTGCTTTGAGAGGCAAACTCTGCAAAGCAATTTGTTGGCCTTTTTAAGGATATTTATTAAAAATGTGGTCTGCATAGAAGGGAGTGGTTTGTCATTAGAAGAACGCAACATATGGCTAGTCAGGTGTATACTGGGACATTAGGCTTGTTCCCTCTGTCACAGAAAATGCCACGGGACCGTGGGACCTATTTCACCTCTGTCACTAGTGAAACCCAGAAGAGATTTTTTGGAGGCCATTGGGTTAAAAAAAAGGGTTACAATGGATGGATTAAGTGTGTAAATATTAGTGGACTGGGTTCCTGGCCAGGGTATTTGGGTCCAGTCCTGCAACTGGGAATGTAGCCTTAGTGAGTAATGGATGTGCAGCATCTCCCTCCAAGGAGAGGAACCACGAGCTGGTGCAATGATCTTTCTTGGTTAATCTTGCTTTGTCTTATACTAAATTGCAGTCCTCAATACTACAGCTAGTCCTTAAGTATCATTTTTATTTCCCATGCAAAGAGTACGTAATATGTGTCCCTAGTCTAGCCTGGCTCCTCAGAGACCCAGAAGATTCACCCGAGGTAAAGAAAGCTAAGATGACAAGAAACCAGTTGTGCCAGTGCCGGTAGCCTCCGTCAGGCCTATGGTAAGTGTTTCCAGGACCGGACCCACACGTGGTGGCCTATTACCCGGTGCACCGGTTAGCATGCAGGCAAAGTTCAAGGAAAACGTGGCTAGGGCTCCCAATGTCACATCTTCATTAACGCCGTCACTTTTGAATAGCATATTGGCACTTTTCATTTATTCCACCAAAACACCATGAGTCAGGACCTGACATTTTAGTGTTCTGTGTCATACTGAGAAAAATCTGTAGTTCAGCAGTAGGACAATTATATTATTTTGGAAGGGCTAGAAATAATACAGCATTTGTGAGACAACTGTAACATTTATCCAGACTCAGTGTGAGATTGTTCTTCCTTTTATTTGGAGAGCACTTCCAAAAAAAGTATCAACTATAAGCGAAGAAAAAAGACAAGAAAAAGTGGTAATTATGAATCCATTTAACCCCCATAGGGTATAATCTCATCTTGTGCAATATCACTGGCTGTTATATGCCTAAACTTCTATGCAGTGAGCTGTGAATGTAGTCCTTATTGTCCTGTGGGCAATATGACTAAGGAAAAAATATCTCCATAATACAATGGAACATTTGTCTGAACAGCGTAACCTAAGGTCCATAACATCAAATCTAAAGTTGTAATTATACAGCTGCAGTCACACCACTCAAGTGAAGGCTGTGTCAGCACTTGCATTGTATGAGAAATGCTGTTTTCAAGGGTTGGTGAGTCGTGCAAAAACCATTTCTCACTAAACAATTGTTCTGGTTGTTCCAAAGTGGCATCTAGGTAGAGGCCTCCCACCAGTGGGGCAGTCCCTGCCTTCTGGGGTATGCCCTGCTGCAGCTTGGCAGCTCCCTTGGGCAGAGAACGTGTCCCTTCCAAGCAAGGAAGCTGCCCAGCTTTGGGTTCTGTGCATATTTGTTATCCTCAAAACATAAAGTAGTGTGAAAAATTCCAGGGTGGGTGAGGCCTTCACTAATGAGGGTTATAATAGGGTGAATGTCTTCCTGATATGAGATTAGTTTTTTTTTTTTTTTTTTTTTTTTTCTGATTTGTCATCAGCAGTGCTGATTTAAGTTCTCCAGTCTGAACACAGGACACCTGTCACTCTTCTGCTTTTCTCATAGTCTTTGAAATTGTCCCTCTCAGCCCAGCAGTAACTTTTCTTGCCAGTTGAAGCAGCCCCAGGTTTGCGGGCAGTGAGCAAGCAGGAAAGAGGTTTATTTACAGTAGCCCCGTGGAGGTGAAACAGCAGCCCACGCATCCCGCAAGCGTGACCGTGAAAGAAACGCTCTTAGGACCAAGACACAAATACCAGAAACCACAACCGCGCTCCTAATAGGTGGCGCTTCTCGACACGCACGCTGCAGGCGAGCGACTTAAAACGTCCCCGTGGGTCATGGGCAGCGAGCAGCAGGTGCCCCCGCGGCCGCCGAGCGCCGCCTTGTCCCCGGAGCCCGGCGCAGGCGCGGGAGGCTCTCTAAGCCGCCGGCCTCTGACGGGCGGTTTCTGCAGCGCCGTCCGCACAGAACCCCCTTTGTCCCGCTGCCGAGTGTCGCGCTGGGCATCAGAGAGCCAATTGTTCCTTAATTATCTCTTACTGAAGGAAAAACCCAAGACGTGTCGGGGTATGTGCTACGACTCCAGCAGAACACAAGGCTTTTAAATAAGATTTGAGGAGGGGAGCTAACGTGCAGAGAGGGACAGACTTCACTACTAAAGCAGGACTAACAGTGGTTCACTTGCTGGCCACGGGAAATAAAATCCCTAAGTTTTCTGCTTTGGAGTCTCTATTGTGTAACGGGAAATAATAGTACTTATCTCCCTGGTAGGAGTGCTGTGAGGATAAATGAATTAATTAATGTTTGTAAAGTACTTTGAAGATGAAGAACATTATATAAGTCCTTAGCCTATAAATGCTTCCTCCTCTGACATAACCACAGTGGCTGTAAAAATTTATTGGTGAAAATAAACACATATTGGAAATACGTGTTGGATACATAGAGTCCTCGTGTGCCCGGCAGCGCTGAGGAGCGCGGCTTGCTGCGCAGCACGCTGCCGTGGAGCCGGGCCCGAGCCTGCCCTCAGCTCAAGCCAAAAGGCAGGCGCTCAGGGGCTCTCGGCAGGCGCTCAGGGGCTCTCCGTAGGTGCTTAGGGGCTCTCCGTAGGTGCTCAGGGGCTCTCCGTAGGTGCTCAGGGGCTCTCGGCACCTTCACGAGCCTCCCGATGTTTCGCCCAAAGCCTCTTTCAACCAAATCCATGAATTCCGACCTCAGGGCTCTTGCAGCAAGTGCCAGCTGGGTAGAGCGGCCAGGTTTGAATCCTGACCATCGCCCCAGCGCGGCACCCCCGCGGGTGGGGGCCTTGGCAGCGTGGCGGGCGAAGGCCGGAGAGCCCTTGGGCGGCAGCGCCGAGGGCCGCGG
>VZSV01000008.1:9246846-9279129 GCA_013398735.1 Nothocercus julius | reverse complement strand
GCTGCCGCCCGCCGGGCTCGCGCCGCTCCCCCGCCCTGTGCCCGCTCCGCGCGGGGCTCCAGCAGGGCAGCAGCTTGTGCCAGGTGAAGTTCCCCCGTGCACCGGAGCGCCAGAACAACCAGCCGTCACCCGGCCGTCCCTGAATGCTGACGGGCACCAAAGAAACACCCGGCTGGGCTTCCAATTTTTACACCCCACCCCAGCAAGAGCACGGTTTAATAACTAAAAGGTTTACGGGTGTATTCGCTAATCGTTGTATAACTGTACATTGGGGGAAAAAAAAAAACAACCAGAAGAGCTTTCCCAAAGGATGGAGGTGGGAATCCCATTAACATGACGGCTCCCTCTTTAGTTGCCGAAATGATTGGCAGCTGGATAAGGTCAGAACATGAAAACCAAACCGTGGGGGACAGAGCGGGGAGGGGAGGGGGTCCAATCAGCTGAATAAAAAAACGAGTGTCAGTGCTGGGGAAGGAGAAAACCGGCACTCCCACTAGAAAAATCCTCCCCTCTGCTCCCCTACTGTTTGTTTGGGGAAAATGCTGCAGCTTAATCAGAATTATTTACAAGATAATGGTCCATTGTTTGTAGTAAGACAGATGCTGTCTGTGGGAATTTGGTGTTTTATGCTCTGTGCTTTACAGTGCCATTGCTGTGTACAGATGGGATCACAGTGGTATTGTTGTTATCCATTTTTTGGAAATTTGGAGGATCCTTACATTGAAAGGAGGCTCCTTGAATAGAGGGGAAAAAAAAAAAAAAAAGGAGTATTTTGGGTCCAGAACTAGGATTTATTTTAAGGTAGAATTGCAAACTTACATGTTCGATTGGAAAGAAGAAGAAAAGGTGGAAGCACTTTGCTTTGGACATAGCAAATGAGGATAAGGGGTTCCTAGGTTAACTTTCTTTGGTGGAGATGGACGTGAATGCAAGATTGCTGTTCTCTCTGTGGACGGGCCCTGGGTGTTCTTCCAAATGGGAGGGCAGGAGCGCGGCCGGGATCTGCTGGTGCCTGGCAGAATCAGCCGATTAAACACTGGTGTGAGCAATACACAAACACCTCATGCATGTGAGAGCTGGGCCTGCCTGCTGGGTCCTCTTCTGGCTGTGTGACCGCGACATGGAGCGCGATTAAACACGCTGAGCACTTCTCACCCGCTAGAAAATGTTATCTTGGCAATTTTATGGGTGAAGCTGCAGAAAAGGAGAACCAGATTTTTACTGAGTCGGAGGGAGCTGTGGCGAGGCCGGCGGGGAGGGCAGGGTCCACGAGAGCTGAAAACCAGCAGCCCTCCAGCTCCTGTCCCAGCAAAGCCCGGACAGCCCCAGCGTGCGAAGCCCCACCGGGACACGCGGCAGGAGCGGCCCGACGCAGGGCTCTGCTGGGCCCTCCTCCTCACCTCCGTGCCTGGCACTCTCCAGCAAAAGCTGCCTTTCCTTTCCCAGCCCAGGCCTAATGCAGAACCTCTAAGATGGGAGATTCCTCCTGAGGTCACTGCCCCTTGGATCAGGCCCTGCAAGCCTCCTGTGTGCGTGTGTGTGTGCAGCCGCCTCTCGCAGAACTCGGCCTTTTGTGGGGAAGTAGCTCCCGTTACATCAGCGGAGACCGGGGTGCGCCAAAGTCAACCAAGAGACTGCAAATTGCCCAAAAGGTTCCCGAGGGGACTTTGAGCATCCACGCCTGGCATTCCAAGATCTGATAGCTTGCAGGTAAAACAGAAACCAATGAACATCCTTTTTAGTGTGTGCAAATTAATCAAGCTATCTTCCCAGCACTGCAAAAAGTTTGAGTTTCCCAGGGAAAGCAGAGGGCCTGGGGAAAGGGCAGGGAAGGGAGGGGAAGGGAAGGGGGTGGCTCCTTTGCAGGCTTCATGGCATCGTGTTCCTCTCCGCTTTCCAACATGAGCGCGTTCTGCTGTGAGCCTGCCTGCCCAAGCAGAAACCGCTGCTGGAAGCCGGCAGTGTCTGCTCCATAGGCTCCGTGTGCTGCAACAGGGAGCTCGAATAGCATCAGATGAGAAGTGGAAGCCACTGTGTCAAAGGAGAGAGATTTCTTCTCCATTTTGTGAAAGGGGGAGTTTTCCAGGGATACCCTTGAGGAGCTAGAGATTGTAATTCCTGGGGCCTTAAGCCTTTCGCTGTGCTTGGGAATTTTTCTTCTCGACGTCTCCTTGCTATGATAGTTCTAAAGGGCAGGCGAGCTACTCCTTAACTAAAGTAAAACTCAAACCACAAGAACAGGCCGCCCTGCCCAGGGCACGGGAAGGGCTCCTGCTCACATCAGCAGGTTGTAGGTCAGGCCTGTAAGTCTCCTTCAGAACTAATACTAGAACATTTTATGTTTTCCAAGCTTTTCCAGTAGAATCTTTGTAGGAAATGCTAAGTTTTTTCCCCCAAGTCAGCATTTATTTGCAAAAATCTTAATTTTGCATTTTCTGACATTTAAACTTTTCAGCCTAATGTTCTAATAAGGATTCTGTCCGTCTGTCTAAATAAAGCTATGTTCTAATGAGGACACCATCCATCTCTCTTGATAGAGCTGTAACGACTTCCAGCTTCAGTATAATTTTAACTGTGCTTTTTTTCCCCACTCTCATCTCCCCACAGCTCTTTTTGGGGTGTAAATTATCCGTTTTGAAACAAAGTTTTGCAGAATCTCATTTTGGGTCAAATGACTGAGGTATTGCGGGAGCCTCTGCTGTCTCTGTGAAAAGGGGGATTTTGCTCGCTCCCAGTAGGATGCTCAGTGCCTGCTTATTTGCAATTTCTGTTCATAAGAGTGTGGGTTTTCATGCCAGCGATTTTCTGTTTGAGTTATTGGAGTAGGGAGGTTGTGGGAGCATGCCAGTGTCAAAGGTTGTCGCTTGAATGATAATTAATAACATTATCAGACTGATTATGTGTTTAGATGTCCAGAATCAGGAGTGAATTGAACTTGTTAAATTTAATTTCTACCTCAGAATATCTGACTGTTTTCCGTGGCTCGGAGACTGGAGTGTTCACGAGGCTCACATTTGCATAAAGGACAAAACCGTGAATTTAAAAGGGCAACAACTAATGAGAATTGCTGAAATTCTTAGCTTCTGGCTTCTCATGCAGGGCTTCTCGTATAGTATTGCTCACAGAGCTCTCGCCAGGGAGAAGAAAGCATAGATCGGTTGCACGATAATGTTTATAGACCTTACTTTCATTGTGTCAGCCTCCGACTGAAACGTTGAGTCATTTGAGATCGGAGATTAGGTCTTTTAAGGTCCTGAAGAGCCGTTTCACATGCGACCGATTACCTCTGTCAGGGAAGGGAGAGCTGGGTCCCACCTCGGTGGGTGGGATTTGAACTCCTGCTTTCAGAGGTCAATAACAGGGTTTTTAGACCTTTGTGCCTCTTAGTCCCTTATAGCCAGACCTTTTCTGTTAAAACTGTTTAAATTACAAACCAGTAATAAAAGGATCATATGTGTTTCCCACTGAACAGGTTCTTTAAGGCTATTATGATAATTAAAAACATATGGTGCCTACACAAGTCAGAGGGAAACCACAGATGTACAAATTAGGTATTATATAAGGTTTTTCTTTCTTGCCCTTTTGAAAACAACAAGCTGCAGAAGTACAAAGAGGCAAAGACGGTAATTTTTGGGGATGGTAGGTAGGTAGTGTTTTGGCTTTTTAATCATGAAATATGCAAACCTCTTTTCCTATACTTAATCAGAGCAAACTCTCTCAAACACCCAGGAAGAAAAAAAAAAGGTAGCGTAAGACTGCAGTATTTATGGAAGGAATAAGGAAACACTTTGTTTCATACAAGTTATTGAAGACCAGGAAACCTTTTGCATTTTTTATGATGTTTCCCTGCATAGACACAGAGGATTATATTTATTAAATATTGAATTATATTGAAATTGGATTGATGCAGCCAAAGAAGGACATTTCTTTGTATTCCATTTTTTCTCCTTTTAAGAAAGGGAAATGTGCTAATATTGATTGCGGCACAAGTAGTCATTTGTTTTAATTTAAAAATATAGGATTGATTTTGAGAAGGTGATAAATACTGCTAATAAAAAAAATTCAAAATGGGGATTTATAATGATTCTCTGCTAAGTCAATGGTTTAGTGAGGCTAACTTATAATAAAAGTAGGGACGTGCTGAACTATCCATAGCTAATGGGTTGTTTGCCAGCACTGCAAACACCCATCGGTTTGCTGGGCCCTGCTACAAAATGTGAAATTTGTGTCACCAAACTCCCCCTGCTCCTCCTTGTGCCCTTTTCCCGCTCAGCGGGACGGCCGGGCCTGGGTACCAGCAGGTTGTGCTGGCAGCGCCTGATGTTGGCGGCTGTTCCGGATGCCGGGATGCACTGCAGACGATCCGTGCCCATTGCGTGGATGCAGGGATTGCATCCGCGTCCTTCAGGGAAGAGTGTCCCTGCCCGCTGGGATAAACCGGGAACCAACCCGGCGCCCTCGGCCCCGCGCGGNCCGCGCGGGGCCGAGGGCGCCGGGTTGGTTCCCGGTTTATCCCGGTGCCGTCAGCCCTGCTTGCGCCTTGGCCTTTCCCCCAGCAGAACAACACAGCTTGTTCTCCTTGGGAAGTTTTAAAAGACGGAAAGAAAAAGGAACTTCTATGCAGGAGGAGGCCCCGCGACGCGTTCCCGGGGACAAGCTCCCCTTTTCCTGCGTGAGTGATGGCAAACTCCGCGCCGTTCCGCATGTAGGTATTACCGCCTTAGCTTTTGCGGAGGTAAAATAACACCTTGTCACTCAGCGCAAATACCAATCACAAAATGAATTAATTGTAATAACTGTTGTCAGCGGCACAAAAGACTTGTTGCTTTCCTAAGCAGATTTCAGTGCCACTGATAACTGAATACAGAGGTTCCCGTCGGGCTTACTCAGTGCATGCAGACAGAACATCCCTTCAGCGCTCTGCCGCTGCAGTTTGTTGGAAAAGTCCTGGAAACTGAGTTGAAAACCGCTGTCTTTTACATGTCATTAAGTATACGCTTTTCCAGGGCTTATGAAATCTTAAAATCACTGAACATTTTTACTGGTCAATTAACACTTTTTTTGTGGCAAATTTATTAAAGAATTAACAAGCTTATAACAGTGTCGCTAGAATCTGTATATTCACCTTATGCCTTGATGGACTATTGTGTTCAGGGAAAGCACAGGAAGCTTTTTGCTGTATGAAATACACTTTTGCTAGTGTTTTGTCTTTGGTAAGCCATCTTTATCCAGCATGAGTATTGCTATCCCAATAAATGGCTGAAGTTTCCTTTTAAAAAGGGGGATAGAAAGAAAATTAGCCAAGAAAAGCAAAATTATTCTTTACTGACCACAAATTTATTCAAGTAAAGTTTGAGGAGGGGAAAAGAACTAATTAACTAATTTAACAAAGGAGCCTCAGTACAGCAGGAGCCAGTGCCAATATGCTATACTCATTTTACATGGCTGTTTAGCTTAATAATCAAAAATAGTATGGCATATCCTCTGTGCTTTACTGCAAATGCTCGCTTGTATTTTCTTAAAGAAACACACTAATATTTCAGTTTGAGGTAGCAATAAAGACCATTTTCAATGAAATAAAAACCAATCAGGAGTGACCCACATAGCAATCCAGGGTCCATTTTGCATACTTATTTTGACATAGTATGTAGTAGATATCGTAGCTCCTTCCCCTCTCTTCTCTTTAAGCCGTGCCAACACGCTCCTGTACTTCCTGCCTTCCTCCCAGGCAGAATCACTAACTCAGGTAGAATATGTGGAAAATTAATTTTCCATGTATCTTTCTCCAGAATGGACATAAGCCAGGAAGCAGGGGGGGCCCAGCCTTGGCTCGCTGCTCCCACTTTTACCTGGATCTTGTGTTTCCTTTTGGGATCACCACTTTCTGTAATAGCTCGTGTATCTCCCGGCATGGCATTGCGGTACTGAGCGGGGAGGGCTGTTCAGCCGCAGACCTCGTTGGGTAGTGTATGGCTCAGCATAAGCTACAGTTTATTCCCTCTACCTTTTTGCTTTATTGCATAAAGCAAACACCCTGAATGTGCCAGAGTGATTTTTCCCTGGTGCCCTCGCCATGGCGAGGGGGCTGCCATATCCATGACAGTGCAACTGTGCTACAGCTTAAGCAGTTTTATCTAAGCAGCCTTAGGCCAAGATCGTGGCTGTTCTTGCATGGATGCACTGGGAGATGGGAATGATAGTGCAAGGAATCCTCCCTTGCCCACGGCCTGTAGGCTCAGGAGCTGATCAGGCACAAGTGGCTTCAGGAGGGCTAGTGAGGCCAGCGAGGCGGGACGTGGCCTGGCTCTGCAGCTGGTGGCCGTGGGAGGGGGGTGGGTTTGTGCTGCAGAGCTTCTCAGCAGTGCGGGTTTGCTGCACTCAGCGCGACACCCGGGACCTGCTCCTGCCAGACTGACAGCAGGGCCCTGAGGAGCAGCGTTTCCGCGCGGGGACCCGTGTCCAGAAGGTTGGCTAGCCCTGCGTCCTCCTGCAGCCCCAGTGCTGTCGTGGAACGGCTGTTCGGTGGGTCTCCAGCACGCCTAACTTCCATCTCTGCGTGGGCGTCTTTGCTGCTCCGCTCTGAGCACTCCTGGGGGCTCTTGTGCAGGCCTGGAGAGCAGCCCGTGCTCCGGTGGGGTGGAGCCACCCTCCTGGAAGGACTTTGGGGTGCCATCAGGAAAACTCAGTGCCGGAAGCCTCGGAGCCAGGCTGGGTATGGGCAGCACGGAGGGGACAGGAGGACACGCCAGTTCTGCCCGTGACTTGCCTGGGAGCTCCGAGGCAGGGAGGGGAGCTGAGCTCTATACCCCTCCTGTGCTGCCCCCCCGGCACGCACCCCTTTCTGTGCGAGTGAATCCGCTTGGAAGAGAGCAAATACTCGCAGCACCTCGCGTAGCAGCGGCGCCTCGTGCTCTGTGCTGCCGTGGCCCGGGGCCTCTCGCAGCCGTGCCCGGGAGCAGGGACGAGCCGCAGAGCGGAGGCTCGTGGTACACTTCGTTGTCAAAAGGGCCAGTTTGGAATTTGTTTCTCAGCCATTGTAATTCTGTGTTTTTCTGCTCTTCTTGGGGTGATTAGCTGGGGAAAGAAGCATTTCTGCGTCCTGCACACCGCTCCCCTCCCTGCTTCTTGGCACCAGTTGCTAATCAAAACAGGACCGTGATAGCCAAGTGCCATTTGCAGAGCCAAGCCCAGCGCTAGACACACACGGGCCTTGTGATCAGGCGTTTTATTAATGTGAGGTCTAACGCGAGTTCAGTCACAGCATGGGCATCCTATGGTAAAGGTTCAACAATCTAATTCTGTAGCACTGTGTTTTATTTAGCATGAAAATATTTCAGGGCATGAAAAGCGGTACTCACTCTGCTCGGGATCAATGTTTTGAAAGATTTCAGAAATACTATTAACTTTCTCATTCTTTCCAGAGCAAGGGCATGTTAGCCTATCATTGCTTTTTTTTTTTTTTTTCCCCTTTTTTAATCAAAGCCTGTTTCTAAAGTTAAACAAATGCAAAATTGCAAACTAGAAAACTTCTTGCAGTATTTGTATAATTCAGAATCATATAATACCGGAATATTCCAAGAGACATTTTTGGGAAATTTGTAAAATAAATGTGCTTCCTGGCAGAGACCTTGTATGCCAAGTTTTAGCCTGGGCTGCATTTTTACAGCTGAGTTATAAACCCCTGAAAAACAGGATTTATAATGGAAACGCTGACACAACCTTAACCATAGCAGTGCTATCTGGTGCTGCTATAATATACTGTAAGAAGAAATCAGTTCATTAGTTAGTTATAAACAAAGGACAGAGATAGTAAATTACAGTAGGTATTTCAGCGGTTTTCTATATATTTATGACACAAAAATATGCAGCTGCATTTTATTTCTTGAGACAGTATTTAAGGATTTCAGATTTAATACACATTACTTTAGTTATGCACATCATGCATTTCAGTCTTGCTGTTCCTTCTTGTAGTTTTATTCATGGTATTTTCTTCTTTCTCTGTTGCTCATTAGAAAAATGTTAAAAATCCATTTTCATCTGATTAATAATAAAGCTGATCACATGTAACCTAATTTTCATTCACTGCTGCCCCTGTCTGTGGAGTCATATACAAAGTGACCTTTGAATCACCACTGGGCCCATAAAGCACAATAAGCACCATTGTCCTGTCAAAAATTGAAGATGTTTTACATCATTACAAAATTTAATGTTCCATCTTTTCAAATGCACTACTTTTCAAAGGCCACATTCCAATTGAAGCTCATTAAAATCAGACTCAAGTTTCCTGTGGTGGGGATGAGAAAGAGTTTCTCATGCATTCGGAGTAATATGAATCACTCTTTTAAAACAGATATGGTTACATATTAGTTTTGAAAGGTACAGTAACTGCTGAGCCTCCACTGTCTGCAACAGTGAGGCTTTTGTACTTATAAATCTAATAACTGCCTCCTGATCCCTTGTACTTCATCCACACTGTATCCTATTTACTTATGAATAAATCAACTTTCTAAATAAAATTGTTGTTCAAAAGTTCAGGGGTTGAATTATAGGAGGCTCTGGCTCAAAGCTTCTATTAAGGTTTTAGCAGACATCTGTAAAACTCTTGTTAAAAAATCAGTTTTTCTCTAAACTCCTTCTTGAATACATTAGATTTGAGGAACCAAATTCTTCTCTGGAGCAGTCCTCTAAGTCTGTGGAGTTACCCAGATGGTGAATTTTCCCCCCAATCTGACTGAATATTTTCTCATAGTGTTTTATTTGTGAAGGATGTGCAACTTTGATAAACTGATCATGGAAATAGGCTGCGTGTTTGAGAGTATGCTGTCGTGCTCGTACCGCGTTGTATTCAGAGTTGTATTCAGAAAAGTGCAAATACCCCGGTAGTCTGTGTGCGTTATTAGAAGGCCGGTTGCCTCCCTGTTCTCTTTTCGGTGCAAGCCGGCCTGGCAAGCTTCATGTAAAAAACAAAAACATAAAAAACCTCAGTCTAGGCTATCTAACAGTTAATGCTGCACCACGGTATGCACACATGCCTGAATCTTGTGCGTATGAACGTGTATACTGATACCCTATATATAAAGCAGATGTATACAAATATTATTGCATATTTTGTTTACTACAGCTCTTACATGATCTCAGATTACATGAAAAGAGTTTCATATAGTGCTCATGTGAGACATAAACTTTGCTTCAGAACACACTGCGTTGAATGTTTTGGGAAGAAGATAGACAAAAATGTATGGTGAATGCTATTTCCAACTGTTGACAGACCCTGAACATGTTTTCTGTAAGTTTATGATCATGAAAATACAGCTATAATTTGCCAGGCAGTGTTGCCAGTGAGATAGAATGAGCAGGAATGTCAGTTTTTTATCAATATTGCATTAAGATGCTATTGCATTTTCAATATTCTGAGTATAGCTCATTAACATGGTATATTAGCATAATACCATGTGATGAAGTCAGGCATGCCGTTCTCACATTTTAGTTACAACGTTTTTAATGCTTATAAGGTTGAAAAAGAACACATACCCTGTTCGAGGCCTGTGGATATCAAGAGTATATAAAAGGCACCTATTATATAGATCAAGAATATGGAATACCATATGCTAGTATTTCTACAGTATGCTGATATCCCGTTAAGTATTGAGATTTTGCCAGCTACAGTTCCATCGTATTTTTAGTACAGTATAGTATCGCGGCACATACTCTCCGAGCTCGTACTCTGAGTTGTAGTCTGTGTCGCTGTGTGCTGAGATAACGCTGAGTGAAATGCACTGACTTTCCATGGTAATAGGAATCCTAACTTAATTTAATGCACAGCTAGAAGTGGGTTCTGTTGATTCATAAAAGTACAAATCACCGAGGAAGGATGTTTCATCTAACCAGGTCTTAACTGTTGGTGCTCTGACCTTCCCCTGGTTAGCTGTATCATGTTTTCTGCATCGCTTTTGATCTCGGCCCTGGTGAAGGTTGTAATGGTGCCTTCATTTGTTATTAATAATTATTATTAGTATTCATGATTTTATTAACTGGGTCTCTCAGTGCTACCTCAGAGGAGCAGGTAGCTCGTCGGGGGGACGTTTGTGGCCTGCTGGGACGTGCTGAGGAGCCCTGCAGGAGCTCCGGGTGCTGCGGCGTTGGGCAGGTGCCGGGGCTGCTCGTGGGCTTTGGCACAGAGCTCGCAGGGCTTCCCTTGCACCCCGTGTGCGCTGAGCGAGGGCCGAGGGGCTGCCTCTCGCCTGCTCCTGCCTTCCACCTTTTCTACCTCTCTCTTGCCTTGTCGGGGTGCACGGAGACTCTGTTCCGCCCCGGCGCTTTATTCCAGCTCCCCAGACTTTGCTGGTTGTGTAGCAGCCCACGGCCTGGTGCTGTGCCAGGCGGTCGGGCTGTCTGACCAGATAGCTCCACGTCAGGCACAAGAACTTCCTCCAGGAAGCGACGGCAGCACGCGGAGTGAGTAGAGGATTATTGCTGAGACACAAAACTTCAGTTCAATCAATCCACATTTTTCTGTCTAGGAGAAAGCATGTATTTTCTGTGATCTGTATATTTATATACTTTATTTGCCCCACTTAATTTTCCTAAGTGAAGTCTACGGACAGATATCTCTCTTTGGAGCGGGTCTTTATTATTTCTCCTTTAGAAGGTTCTACTGCCTAGAATGGCACCATTAAAAATTCAGCATTTGCCCTCATCAGTAATTACTCCGAGGAGGAAATAGCAAGTTATTGTATAGCAGGATACAGTGGTTACAGGCCTGAAGTGTGGCACGGCACTCGCTATATGCACACTGTTAGCAGCAGTGCTTCTGCATCTGTCTGAAGTCCGTGTCTTCCAGCTTGTACATTTTCTTAACAGTTGATGCAAGTGCAGCCCAGCAATTTCTTTTGGTTTTAATGGGCTTTTCCTTGGAAAACACAACTCCAAATATTGCATAAGCTTAGTTGGTAGTTGATGCATTAACAGGGTCAATAGAGGTGTTACACCTGCAGAGAACGTATGAATAAAGTTCTCAAATTCTCTGATGGGCAGAAAAGTTTCTGGCGTTGTGGATGGAGATTTATCTTGATGAGCAGAATACATCTCAGCAACAGCTTACTGAATATATGATTTAAGTGCCAGAAAAACAAAGCTTTGGTATGCAAGGAGTATGGCTATTTCAGAGGAGGGGTGGTTTGCTCTTTACTAGTTGTTTCATGTAAAGAATTTTTGGCATCAAGCAGTATAGGGGGTAAGAACTGATGCTAAAGTAGAGCAGAGTGGTCTGCGTACGCATTTCAGGCTCAGGACTATAAGTAGTCGTATGGGTGTAAGAGGAACCCAGAGGAACCCAAGCGTCTTGGGACTGCCTAACCTGAAAAGTAATAGCAGAAGCAATTTTGGAACTATAGAAGGGATCCATTTAAATATTGGTAGCTGAGATGCTCAGGGTACGCAGGTGTGTTTTAATAGCTGGGGTGCTGTGTTGTGAGTGCCCCGCTTGCCTGGGAGCAGACTAGCTCAGCCGGCATTCCCAAACTTCTCCTTTCGAAGCGTTGTGTTCCAAGCCCATAGTTATGCTCAGAAGTTAGGAAGTTATGGTCAGAGCTGGAATGTTTTCTAATGCGTTCTGGGTCTGCAGGAGAGGCATAAAGACTGGAAAACTGGGCAGGACTTGCAAACTTGGCAACCACTAACGTAAAGATAATGTGCTGATTAGGAGAGGCTTCAATGAGGATTCAATATATGAAATGACAGCTGAACTGAGCTTTAAACCTAGGGCTACTGTGGAAAAATAGAGCAGGAGGGTGTGTATATATATGTATGTGTGCGCTTAAGGCAGGTGGCAATTGTTCTGAAATTTTCCAAGGATAGAGCAGACATTTTATCACTCAAATTTTCTTTTTCACATCAAAGTAGGAAGCTACAAAGTTGTGTGGCAATTAACTGAGGAGAGCTGTCCGGATAGAAGCTGGGAGAAACAAGGATTTATTGAATGGCAAAAATGTGACTTTCCAGAGGGGAAGAAAAAAATGGTTACATGCTTTTTCTCCAAGTATAAGAACATCCAGCTTAAATAGAGTATTCAATTTTTAATGAATTGGGCTCTTAGTGTCCTATGATCTATGGATGAAGAGCTAAAAAATGATAAATGTGCACACATATAACTACTGGCATTATACGTAACATAGTTCCTTTGGAAGATATTCTTGTTTGTTTTTTCGTTTTTCTGCTTAGATATTTTCTTGATCATGAACATAAACTGGTAAATGATTTGCAGCACTTCTAATCATTCTTGCAAACATTTGTACCTTTTTAAGCGAACTGTATTTTTACCTAAATTATCCTGCCTGTCTCCCACTCATAGAGGAGTGCAGAGTTTTAAACTGATCTAATATGGGACAGTATTTAGCATTCAGTGTTTCTTAGCCCAGGAAACATTATATAATAATCTATAATCAAAAACACTAAAAACCTGTTAACTGCTAAAGTCAGCTTCATTCTAACATTACAACTAAAACTCATTTATAAGTAAATGAAAGTCAAGAGGATTAAATTCAATTAAAATTACTTTGAAGTATGGGGGGAAAATGTTTCACGGTGTTATAAATCAACATATTGTTATTGCCTTCTTTCCCTTATCCGTTAAGGGTCTCTAAAGCAAAATGTAGTCTAAATTATACATGGAGAACAAATAGAGAGAAAAGCATGCCGTGCACCCACAAGCACGACCCAACGCAAATGAAGGGTTTGGGTGTACTTGGAGATGAATGGTGCTCCTTTCTGAGTGCTCTGCAAGCCAGAACTGCGCAGGGTTTCTCCCACTTGCAGCCTCCGTACCTTTATTGAGAGCAGTATAAATAGAAAGCCAATTAAAGTACATCTTTGTTGTAAAAAAGCGAGAGACAAACAAAAAACCAACACCGTTATAGTATACGTGCATTTTTTCTGAAAGTAGGATCTCAGCAGAGAAATTAACTTTAATAATCTATGGATTACAAGACATATCAAACCTTCAAAGCGTTGCAGTGTTAGATCTATTCTCAAAAGGGTTTAAATTACTTTAATAGTTAATAATAAGTGATATGACTCATTTTCCCAAGTAAATCAAAATCGGTTGTCATTTGTTCATCTGGTCTCCAAACCTCTTAATTGTGGCAAACAAATTCCCTGGTACCTGCTGAGCACCTGCGGGCTGCGCGGTGCCGACAGGCGGCGAGAGCTTTTGGCTGCTCTTTGGTGTTTGACTGTGAGGACGGAAACGTGCGATGAGGGTGTCCTGGCTCTGCTCAGGGCGCCTGGCCGTGGCGCGCTGCCCGCGGGGACATCGGCGCGTGTCCCCGCTGCCCATCGAGCTGCTGCTCTCCAGCACGCGCGGAGCGCCCGGAGCTCTCGGCAGTTCCCAGGCATCCTGCAGCTGGAGTCTGCGTGGGAATAGGGCCCAACCCCTGAGCCTCCCTGAGGAGTCCGTTGTGCCCATGAAAAACAAACAACCCCAAATCTCGGGAAGCGTCTCCTCACGCAGGAAAGATCGCTCCCGCGAGCAGGTTAGTGGGAAAGCAGCGGTGCCGCAGCTCTCCGCCTGTCCCAAGCCACGCGTTGTCCCCACCGGTTTCGGTTGCGCCCTGTCGGGCGGCAGGGACGGGTTTCACGCGGCGGAGGGCCCGTGTCGGGGCTCTCTCGGGGCACTTGCGTGGGTGCTGGAGCTGGTCCAGGCGAGCGCGGTGCCCGGGCGAGCGCCGGAGCTGGCCCGACGTGTGAACACGGGGCTTCTGCAGCTACAGGAGTGTGCACAGATCTCCAGGAAACCTGTACGTGGGGATTAGCGCAGACCCGAGCACGGCGAGCCCGGGGGGGCTGCGGGTTGACGCCGTGCACTGGCCGGAGTGCTCCCGAGTGCCTCCAGCACCCCGAAACCGTGGCTCTTTGATCAAAAATAAGTGAATTAGGAGGACTGCAAGAGAGGGCTGCTTTGCTTTTGGATTCCATTTTATATTTTTTAAAGAAAGGATTTTGAAGAGGTAGAAAAATTTCTCTCTAATAAGGATCAGGCCATAGAAAACACCATAAAAAAAAAACCTTACAGAACTGAATGTCAAATTAAAGCTGTTAAAATATTTTAAATCGTCTCTTCAAAATCCGCAGAAAGTATAGACAGCTCGCTATTTAATGCTCGTGCAAAATAGGTGGAAGCATTACTGCTTGCGTTTTGTTTTCGGTTCCTGAGCCCTTATTAGGAGCCTGCAAAGTCGGCTGTGAAACAGATTGTTTCTAATCTTGTTCCTTGGCAGCTACGTCGCAGTGAGAATTTGTTTTGTTTTAAAATAATGATCTATATTTTCGTCTTTTAACTCCAGCCGGCTTTTTGCCCTGAATACTTGCAGTATCTGGCCCTGTTACGCACGAGCCGGGCGCAGCTCCTGGCGGGGAGCCCGTCCGAGGGCACCTCTGGGCCCGTCTGCCCCGCGCCGGGCGGCTCCCGGCGCATCGTGAGGGGGCTGGTGCTGCGAGGGCACCCCCGCTGCACACCTGCATTAATACTAGTAGCAAAGAAAAAAAAAAATTACAATTAGTTTAAGAATGTTTTTGCTTTTCTTATTTATGATGAACGGCTTTTCTACCCGCCCCAATGAAACCCCACCGAGTGCGACAGGAGCAGGCTGGAAGCACCGACCCCGCTTGGTTAGGGCGCCGTGGTCTGTGAGCGATGCCTTTGCGCTGGATCCGAGAACTTTCTAGGCTTCCCAGAGACCACGAACCTCTGCAGTTTTGCTGTTGCATTCACTTGGCAAGTGCTAATTTAGGTTTACTGCACCTTGAAAATCATTTGAATATTTATAAATTTATGTATTTATTTTCATAGTAAAATTAAAGCACTATTGTCTTGCAACTAACCCTACTTGTTCCAAGCCTCCAAAAAGAAAACCTCGAGTATGATAACCTTTATTTATAGATGGCAATAAGCATATTTAGCAATTTTATTATTCATGACCCCTGCACTAAATATCATAATCAGAATACAGATGTGTGAGATAATTTCTATGTGCAAGCCACTGAAGTAATTCTTGTAAAATAAAAATAGCATTATATTCAGAGAAATAATATGTCCATATTTAATAAATGTGTCTTAGTACAAACAAAGAGACCACAGAGTGGCTTTTTGAAAAGTCTTATATTAGTAAAAAGCTACATGAGTGGAAAGAAAGCCCTGAAATGTGATTTTTTTGTGTTAACTTTTATTTTCTGTTGCATGCTTATATTCTTCCATATATAGTCCTTATATTTTATTACAAAGAGGAAGCAGGCTGCCGTATCCTTTGTGTGAGCATGTAATCAGTAAAAGCGCAATTTGCTGAACCAGTTACTCCCAAGAAGTTAAACCCCATCCTTTGTTAATACCGTCTTTACTTGCATCTGTAGTAAAGATGCAGATTATCAGATAAACATCATATTCAGACTTCGCTCACTAATTGACTGAACAAGAATCGGTCACACTTTATGTACCATTCCATAATGGATTTTCATGTTTGTGAACCCTAACTGGCTGTGGAAATGGAAAGCAAATGTTGTATAATCACAAATAACTTTTTTTTTTTTTTTTGGCTACGAAGAAAATATCAACTTTTTTCCCTCCATCCCAGTTTGTAACAGGTTCAACATTACAGACATGTGATGAATGATCACTTAGTGGTCATATCATCCATCGTGCTACTGTTTAGAGAATTTTAAAAATGATTGCTAAATATAACATTTTTCAGTTAGATGTTACATGAATAATTGATTTGGCAAAGTGATGGTGAAAAACACAGGTATAATTACGAAACTTTTTTTGTCAGAGGTTTTTCAGAAGATAGGCTACTTATTGAGTATCTGACTATCACCATATTAGGTTAGGCTTCTTTTTACTTGTATATCTGAAGCAGAAGCCCTCATTAAGCATATTGTAAAAGGATCCTTTTATGAAAATGCTATCAAGTATTTATAACTACAGCACTGAAGATCAGAGGAAGATATTGTTTAAAATTTGTACAACATAAAACTGGTCAGAAATATCAACATCAATCAGTGTCAAAATTAGAAGTGACTTGAATTTGTTTTCTTTTAAAATCCTTTTTATTTTTGTTGAGTGGCTTATTATAAGCGCACACTCATTTTGACAATCTTATTTGCTGGCCCCACATTGCAATAAATCATAACTATGCTGGAACTAAAAAGGAAAATGTGGAGGCTACCGAGGTAACACCGAAAAGCCTGACTAAAGAAGAAATCAAACACTCTCCCAGTAGTATGTGCAAAATAAGAACACTTTATCGCCCAAACAGTCCTGTTGCAAATATGGAAATAGGGGAAATGTCCATGAACCTACCATTTGGAATGATCAGCCCTAATACTTGGGCTTTTGAGAGGAAAAAGGCAACCCAGGCTGGATTAAGGGTTATTAGACATTCCCAAAGCTGAGGAAGAGAAGTGTGACCGTATATTACACAACTGGACGCTTCTTTCCATGCTGTATATGAAGAGATTATCTCAGATCTCTGGAAGCCAAAGGGAGGGATAACATATATGCTTCTGACATGGGCACTCTTCCAAGAGAAAGTTATAACAAGCCTAACAAAAAAAAGGGAAGGGAACAAAGAGCGGATGGCATATAGTGGTTATTTTACAGTGTGGTCCTCATCCCTTTTAATACAACTTAAGAAGACATGAATGAAGTGTTATAATGTTGTTTTCCTAAGAAATAACATCTCTGCATTATACCCTTGGACAAATGGTACTTAATTAATAATAGTTATTATTATTATTTATGTATGAGCGCTGGTGCTCCTGGGAGTGCACATGCAGGCTAGGTCTGCTCGAGGGCTTTGCTGCCACCCCTGTTGTGGGACTGGTCCCTTCTAGCTCTTTTGGGGTGAGGGATCAGATTAATAGAGTCTGTCTGGCCACAAATCTTGTTTCTGCATGGGAAATTCAGACTGGAATTTTGGTGGCCGTACCATGGTCAGAGATTTGTTGGGCCAGAACCTTCAGACCAGTAGCCTCGGAGAGTGGCTACTCCTATAATGATCTAGCTAAATCCTCTCAGATGAAAGAATTTTGGGGAAGGAACCCTGAGATATTCTCATTGCAGGATACAAGATCATGTCTTATAGCTAATCCTCCTGCCTGTAGTAAAAAAGTGCCCAGAGAGCATAACCAAGTAAGTGCTTTAACAGTGCCTTAGTTAAAACAAGATCTCAGGAAATGAGTGCGATAATGAGCAATTGGCTAAAAACTCCAACATATTGTACCAGGGCCTGAAAAATAATGCAAAAGCAAACCCCTTTGTTAATATAATCACCAGTTGCCGTCTCCGCTGACTGCTCGTTAATTGTCTGTGTGACACTGGAATTGTTTGACCAAAAGCCCAGCCAAGGGCTCCTTAGCTCCTAACCTGCCTCGGCTGGGGCGGAGGAAGGTTTGGAAAATGTCACGCTGCTCTGAGACTGGCCAGCTCTTTGTATATTGAAAGCTGTGAAAAATAACCAACAAACCTCCTTCCTACTGACATGCTTATAAACAAGTGATTTCTTTTTTAGACATCCATCGTGTTGCTATATAGTGATGCTGTTGAAAATTTCCAAGAGACAGCCCAAATCTTTGTTTTACTGTTTTTGTAATGAAATTATGTGGCTTTTGAAGCTCTTCCACTGAGACTCAGTTTGAGAAACCACAAAGCTGGGGATTTGAGAATGTATTTAGGGGATGTTGACTTTATTTTTCCTAAATCTAGCTAAATAGCTAAAAATATCATAATTAATTCAGAAACCTATGACTGTCTTTTTCATCTTCTCTACCAGAAGAGCTCCAAAATGCAGAATTCACTCTGAAATGCAGAAAAAGTCAAGGATGATTTGAAACTCCCACTTGTTGGCTACATCTTATAAATTGTGGCAAATAACAACACCTTTGAATTACAGTTGTTCATGAAGAAAAAAAAAAAAAGGTCAAAGGAGGGTAAAAGATAATCCTGTTAATCCTGGATCCTGATTCCAGGTGTGTGGATTCCATCAAAACCGCGTCCATTTGCATATCAAACTCTTTCTCTACATTAACTTATTAGATGTTTCCTTGGGACTGTACTCTAGAAATCTACACTTGCTTCATCAAGTGAGTCAGATACTCTGCCTCAGATTAAGTTAACTAATTACATTACCTTTTTATCTTTGCCTTCAGGTAGCTTCTAGCCCATGTGAAGGGTGGTAGAACCTTTTATAGTAATATAATTTATTTGGAGCCTGCTGCTACTAAAGGGCATATCAGCACCTGAAACGGAACTAGAGGCGAAGTGTTACCAAAAATTAAAACCTCATAGATAACTGTTTTTCCTCTTGATTAGCATATTCTAAAATTCTGGTGGAAAGAATGGATCTAGGCCCAAGATAGTACAAAATACTAAATAATTTGCAGCATTTACAGTACAGAAAGTCAAAATGCGTCTTTGTCAAAACACAGATTCTTCTTCCTACATCTATCTTTCTTCCACATTTGTTTTATCCACTCTTTTTTTGTCTCCAAGTGCGGGCTCATGGCTGCAAGGCTGTCGAGAATCCCCATATGTGTTTGCCCTTTCCAGGAGGATGCACTTAGTTTATCTTTAGTCACCTACTGAAGTCTCATTTTGTTGGTTGGCCTCACTTTTTACTTGCCAGTAGAAGAAGGAAAGCTCCATTACAGGCTATTTCAGAGCACCTACGTGCATCTTCTGCTTAGAAACTGGGTCTGCAGGTGACGATATTGCTCGAGTTTCTTGAGGGCGAGGTACAGATTCCAGTACTTTAGTGCTGCTCAGTGCACGAGCATGGCCACCTCTGCCGAGGCCAGTGGGAGCTGTGTCGGGGCAGCCAGATATGTCCCCAAACATCTCCCTCGGCTCTGAAGGACCTTGTTTCTCCTCGTGATTCGTATGCAGAAAGGTCAGGGGTTTGAATTGGTTATTTTCTGACTTTTAAACTTTTGAACTGGCTAGAGATGGTTCTTACGACAGTCAGGATCTCCCCCTTAGAAAAAGATGCTGTATTAACAGCAGGCTGTTTTTGGTCATTTCCCGTGCCTGGCACCATGACCTGCACCTTCCTGCCTGCACAAAGAGGAACGTGTGGGGTTTCCCAGCACTAGACTCGCTTATTCTACATCTTTAAATGCAAAACCTGGAGGCCACATTATCTGTAGAGTGTTTATTCAATTCCCTCTGAAAAAATTAACAGTTCAATACAGAGGAAGTTTTAAAATTAACATTGAGGAATTATCTGTAGAAGTGCTGTGAACCCACACTGTCAAACATTATCGAACATATTCACAACCTGCGAAACCGAGGCTCTAATCTTGCTCCTGACTTTTGGCAAATACACCTTCAAAGACAAACAAGTACACAGAGCACAGGCCGGGAAGGAGATGAACTGCCTTACCTCGCAGAATCAGGTCAATCAGTAGCTGTCTGCGAGTTTTATTACAAAGAGTTTTTTTTTTTCTTTACTTCTATCCCTTGCTTAAAATACCACAGAGATTAAAAATTAGAAGTTGCTGTCCCATTATAGACCAAATTGACCTCTATATTTCAACAGTGCTGCCAAGACCGGCATACAAATGACATTGTTCAGATTTCTGCCCAATTCAGGAGTCTGCGTTTGGGATTAGCATGCCGCTCTACTTAGCCCTCAACTACTTACCCTAAAATATACTGTGTCTTTAAGCGAGTATAACATTTCTGCCATCCCACTTCTCATAAAGTTTCCTCTCCTGAATGTGCAGGCGCTTATGCAAACGGTGGTGAAACGCTTGCCTCAGTTCCTCTCTTGCTTATGGAGAAGATAAGTGCTCTGCCTGGCTCGTCTGCTTTCTTAGGTGGACGTCCAGCAGTCAGCCCTCTTGATGTGGTGGTTGTTGCAGCTCCGCAGTACATCCCGGTCCATAAGGGCGCGATTCCGCACCCTGGCAGCCTGTTGCTGTTGCCCACAAAAGTGCCTTGTGGTGGCATTTATGGACTGCATTAACATCGCTCGTCATTAGCTCTCATGACCTTCCCTAGTTGGAAAGGGAGCGATGGTTTCGCAGCTCTGTCCCTCCCGTCCTAGCTGAAATCCACACACTGGAGGCCCAGGGAGATGCTCCCAAGCACCAGCTCCTCTGCTCCTCCCCATGCTTCAAACTATCCCGGAGAGAAGGAGTTTCCAAACAGTTAATCCTCTCTTTTCCCAGGCCTCACAGCATTTCATAATGCTATTGTCATCCTAGAAGACAAGAGCACAGAAGTAGGAGTTTCCTTTCTTTGGAGCATCTTTATTTAATTCGTTCTGTGTCCACTTTAACTCCCTCTCTCCCGTGCAGCAGCAGCTGCTCTGCACGTGCAGAGGACAGAGCCGAGGTGGCTCCCGCCACCGGCCCTCTCCCCGGGAACCCGCTACCTCCTGGGTGCAAGCCCCGCTTCTCTTGCGGCGTCCAGACGTGTCCCGCAGGGGAAGGGTTGGGCGGATGGAGGTGTCCCGGCCGAGGCCGGCCCCGTGGCTGCGTGTGGAGCGGCAGCTCACGTTGCCCAAGCACTGACCTCCGCACGGAGCATCACGCGCTGCGCGGGAGCGGGCGCCGTGTCCCCACAGCCAGCAGGGACAGCTGGGCTTGCGCGTAAAGACGCCTGTGCTTAGGGCAGAGGGCTATGAAAGGCTACAGATAACTCCAAAGGAGGCATATTAATATACTTTACATGGTGATCCCTCTTAAAAACACAAAAAAGAAGAAAAAAACAACCCTGTTCCTTGATCCAAAACGCTGTTTCACTAACTTCAAGCGTCAAAAGGATTTTATTCTTAGCCTTCTGTTTCGATCAGTTAATTCCCACTAGGGCTGAGGTAAAAATTGTCTGTGGGACACACTGTTCTTTCTTCTCATACACCTAATGTTGCCTTGCTATTTTGGGCAACCATTTAAATAAAAGCCAATTTGACTAAAGAGCAAATATATTCCGTCGAATGACGGCAAAAGGGCAGAGCTTGGGAAAAAGAAACAAGAAAATGCAAGGCATTCATTTTTCCTTTGTACTTTTTAATAAAAGAAATTCTCTTGCTGCTTAAAGTGACACATTAAAAGATGTATGTATCGTGGCTTTTAAAAACACAATTAGATAACACCTTGTCAAATACTTATATTCTTTGTTGACAGCCTTGAGTACAATCACAATAACAGCACAGCTATTTCAGCATGTTTCTTATTCAGTTGCCATTGGCAGAGTCAGCCATTTTATAAAAATGTTACTGTTTATCACTTTAATCATCAATCTACATCTAGTCAAAACAATAAGTCAGAAGGAGTAGTAAATTATACTTGTGCAGCCCTGATGAGTTTGAACTGTTTTGCTGAAATTAACTGCAATAATTATCTATTTTTCTGAAGCTGTTAAGAAGTTGTGGGGTAAAAAAAAAATTGGATCAACGAGGACTTGGCTTTTGCCTGATTTATAAGAAACTTTTTCGTAGGCTCAGAAAAATTAAACACACGAATCTCGGTTCTCCAAAGGTGGAAGAAAAAGATAATTTTTTGTGGGTTTTCTGGCACAAAAATGCCCAAATGAGAAGCATGTTCACTTTATACGACTCCCCTTCGCGTGTTGTGCTGTGTTGTGACGCAGCACGAGAGGAGGTTGGGGCTCGGCCGTCTCCAGCGCCTCTCACCTATTCTAGGACCATTTGCTGATTTTCGACAGGAACCCCATAATTTGCAGACTGCCTTCATTTAGGTGTTGTTGTGGCTCCAGATGGCCGTGGCTACGGATTTTCTTCTGCAGCAGAAGGTCCCTATGACTCCCTCATCCCTAAGATGAAGGGTAGTTGTGACAAGAGACCCAAGTGTTGAGTGTCACTTCCCCAACATCAAAGCCTCTGTCTTTTCTTCCTACTTATGGTTCTAATCTTTTATTTGGTGCCTTTTATCAATCTGAAATGGTGCATTTTCCTGCTTAGGAAGGTTATAATTATCTCTCTCTCTTTTTTTTTTTTTTTTTCAGCTGGGTCCCAAGTTTTTAGGAATAGCGCTGTGATTGTTATGAATACATTTTACATCTCATGTGTGTGATCAGTAGGTTTCTTAGACTTATATACCATGGACTATCAATATTACATTTGCAGCTCCAACCAAGAAGCTTTAATAATACAGATCTAACTTTTTACTCTTTTAGAAGACAAGGCAGCAAATTTAGATTCCTTTAATCACATGAAAAATGATGGATATAACTAGGGGATTGAATTTTGGAAACAATGCTAGGACAAAAGAGTTCCTGATGGGATTCTATAAATATTAACAATGAATATTTGTCTTATCTTTTGCTAGCAACCATTAAGTATTTAACCCTATTCATGGAACATTTTCTATGTTAAGAAAGCTTTAGCTTTTGTCTCCCCCAAAGGCTGTCTGTCTGTCTCTGTAGTATAATAATTCTACTCATTGCCATCAAACTTTGATCACGACTGTTCATTTGATTAATTTAATATAAACATATAGTGATTCACTAAGCAGTTACTTAATATAATATTTATATAGATCTTTATGAGTTTGTTCTAATTAATTACTGAAAGCCCATAATACCTGAGAAACCGAAGTGTATAAGAAGCACAGCTGAGCCCTGCACGTTAGTGTAACTTGTTTCTTGTGGGGAGTGCGGCAGGCATGTTTTGGAGGGAAAGGGGTAGGTTTTAGGCTTGTTGCCACCTTCACATAGGTGTGAAAATTTCTGGCTCTTGACAAAAGTTTATTTGCCATTATTTGCACCCTGGATTGCTTTTCCCACTTGATGTGTAAACGATATCCACCTGTTTTTTGCCGGTTGGGGTTTTCTTGCCTTGCTCTGGAGCAGGTTTTAGTGGTGGGGCAGTTACTTGGGAAGTGACCCCTCTGCTCGTGGGCTGGTGTGATGCTCGGAGGAGGCGGCTCTGCGGTGGGAGTAGTGTGGGTGCCCAGCTTCAGCAGGGCTGTTGAGGATGGGAGCGTGTGAGCTCAGTGCCGGGTCCCGTGAGTACCTCTGCGTGGCGGCCGTCTGTCTGTCCATCCCCCGGACCCCTCTGGAGCGCACTTTACTGGAGCAGGCGTTGGCACTCCATCCATGGTGATGAGAGAAGAGTAGATGTGTTTTGTTGGTGGATGTGTTGTTGTGCTGTACAATCCTGAAAAGAAAATTCAGTTTAATTAAGAATTGTTGTTCAAGAGGAAACTGTTAATACTTTTGTAGTGAAGCTGCAAAATTTGTTAAATTCTGTCTGTCATTGATTGGCGAGGACCAGACTGGTGCCCACCTTTGCTGGGCTGCACCTCGCAGCTAGCGAGGGAAGCAAATCTTCCCTCTGCCTTGATGAGCTGCAGGAGCCACTTCAATGGCCAAAAATAATTTTGAGTATAACACATCTGCATACAACAGAATAATTCTCATTTCTCTGCTGACCCCCCTCTCTTCAGCTCAGGAAAAGAGAGAACTCATTTAGCTCCTTAAACGTAGGTGTTGTAGTCATTAATAAGGGAAGTGCCAATAAAAAAAATCTGGTGATACTATAATGGGGGAGATAAAACACTGCAAAGAATAATTAGATGCTAGCATCAAAATACTGCATGAAACAAAAACAGTGGGGTGTTTCAGGGAATCAACATTGAAAGCATTTTTGAATTTTATCTTTACCTGCACTCCTTAATCTTTTATTTTGCCTTTTGATTTTTTTGCTATGTACCTTGTTCCTTGTTTGTTTTATTTTCATGCAACTTCATTTTATTACACCTCCTCCAGCTTCTCCCACCACTAGGATTTTCATACTTTCAGCTCTTTCTTTGTTAATGTTGAATTCAAATGTGAGGCTGATGACAGATTTTAGGACTCAGGGAAAAGTCTGAAATCCTCCATAGTTGGGACCGCAAAGCCAAGTGTAGAGATATGAGTCAAAGCAGTCAGAACCAGCGTAGACGGCAGGTGGGATATCGACATCCCCCCAAGGGATGCTGCTTGCCTGGGTGCCTCTTTGATTCCCCTGGGGAATAATCACCCAGGAACGTGGGAGGAAAGGGCGGCCTGGAGCCGCCCCTCAGGTATGAGGAGCAGGGCTGGAGCCAGCACCGCGTCCCGGGCATGATCATTTGTGGAAGTGGAATCACATTAGGATATTAGACAATACTACAAAAAAAAAAAAAAAAAAGACATTTTGAGGCTCTAAATATTTAACCTGCTACATCTGTGGCAGAATGACAGGCTAGTTACACCATGTCTTCATTCACTGACAGTCGTACATAAAAATGTTTCTGTGTCATGCAGTGGGAATGGGTAAAACCAATGTAATAGGGACAGTAGTGCCAGTTCCTGGTGCCTGGTCAGCCAAGTAGTTTAAAAAGGAATCTGTAGCTGTGAGCCAAATGTTCACCAAGCAGTTAAGAAGGGATCTGTTGCCACAGACTGGATGTAGACTTATATATTTTATCCAGTCGAGGGAGAGGTGATTTGGGTGTTATGTGCTTTCTCTAATGCTCAAAATAAAATTCACAGAATAGGACATAGTAGTAATTAGAAACTTTGAATGGAAAAAGATCATCAAATACAGAAACCTCCTGAATATGCTTCTCTACATGCTGAATATGCTGAAACAGAAAGTGGGGGCTTTTTGTCTTTATGTGGCTCACCTATTTCTACTCTGCAGTGGATAGGACTAAGATTTCAAATAGAGTAGGGTAATCTTTGGTTTGCAGAATGCGTGCTCATTTTTCACTTATGCAGTGGTCACCCTTAACAAGTCTCCAGGTTTTCCAGTGGCTCCCAGAGTATTGCTCTTACTTCAGTATTTATACTACAGTAATAGTTAAGCCGTTATGCAACAGTTGTGGTCACTGGGGAACACACATAACTAGATGCGTGGTGAGCACAGTGCAGACCCTTGGCACAGAGGCAGAGCTTTGACTTGCCCTGTATAATTTTCCTCACCTGAGGCTGATCACCTTGCTTAGTGTCTAGATAAAGCAGGTCCCCGTTTTACCCAAGCTGTGATGCTGGCGGCAGATGGAGGTGTGTGCCAGCGGCGTGCAGGAGACCTGAGGTGAGGGCTTCGGGAGAGAGGAGCCAGTGTGCTTCTGCATAGAGACATGCAGCCTGTAAGGAAAAGTTGTACTGGTAGCCCTTAAGTTAGGGAGCTGCTCTTTGGCTATGTGATGGGTTTGGTGGCTTGCTAAACACAAAAAATGCATTTGGAGAGCTCTCCTTGCACAGAAGATACTCTGTGGTCCTGTGGGATCCCACTGGAAAACCAAGTAAGCTGTGTTGCTACAGGCTGGTGGACCTTCTTCTGTACGTAAAGCTAGAAAATGGTAGGGATGGGCTGGAAGACCGTGAGCTTTGACACTGCAGGGGTTTCTCTAGAAATCTCAGGGGATCAAGTCCCTTCCATCCTTACTCAGTGCAGTCTCCAGCTGGAGAAGAGATTTGGGTATCTTGTAGTTATGTGCTGCAGAATGGAAACATGTACCCATGATCTAGCTGCTATTTACACAAACACCCACAGATATGTTTATGAATAAAAACCTTGTGCTGCCATTCACCCCTGTTTTGGTGAGTGCATTAACCCTTTTGCTGTAAGGCAACGAGAGCATCACATTGATGTTTTATGAAGGCAGCATGTTTGGTAGTGTGAGTGTTTAGACCTTACAAAGAGATGTGAGGAGAAGAGAGAGAGAGAGAGAGGGAAGAAAGTTCAGGTGGGAGTGCAACCAGGAGAATTCAGATCCTATTAATGAACCCAGCTGGAAAAATAGAGATGTTGAATTTCCCTGATCTGGCATAGACCATGGCTGTGTTTCTCAAAGCTAGGAAAGGAACTGGATATCCCAAACCTCTTAAAGCTGAATTAAACAGAGCATCTAAATCTCACCATCTAGACCAGTCTGTGTGCAGGTAATAAACTTAAAAATTAAGATGGTGAATTTCTTACAGTAAAGAGATCACCTGTCTCCTTGTTCTCCATTTTTTCTAGTGCCTGATCTTTTCCCAGGTTCTCATAATGCTTGCTACCTCTCTATTGCGTGTCTAACAGAGATCAGTGCTTTTGTTTGTAAATGTGAGCCCCCATCAACACCTGAATTTATTATCCCTGAATGAAAATGACAGTGATAAGTTTTGTGGAAACAGAACCCGGACCGAATCTGTCCCTGCTTCCCTCCCCTTACAGAGCTATCTTATTTGCTTGCTTGATTTCTTTGGAAGTACTAGACAGAGACCACCATTCTAAGCTACTACAACCCCAGACTATCAGGAAATGCTGATTGGCTTGACGTTGTTCCTGGGAATAGTTGCCTTGTGGATTATTTCTATGGAAGAAAAGCATGGTACAAACCCTGGTAAGGAGCTGGTGGACTCCAGATTAGATATTTAATGTGGGGCCACCAATTTAGTCAATCTGCAGATGGGACATAATATCTGTTACGTAAGTCACAGCAAAATGAGACTTTGACATTTTCAGTGAGAGCTTGTTGTTATTCCAGGCTGTAGCCTGTGTGCCCTAGGACTAGGGGATGATCCTGGCATGCCGGCTAAGGGGCCACAGCAAACGCGCGAGGCCTTGGGAATCGCCGCCAGGGCCGCGGGCTGCCACGCTGGGATGGCGATCCCGAGCGCTCGCCTGGGAGGAGGGAGCGCGCGGCGCTCCGGCTGCGCTTCCCCTAGCCATAGCTCGTGCCCGCACGTTCTGCTCCTGCCGTGGCAGGTCCTGGCCAGGAAGAGGCTCCCATCACCTCCGCAGCCTGCAGAGCTTCAGAAATTGTACCTCTCGGTTACCCCACAGCTCCAAAATGGCACAGTTTGTATTCAGGGCCCACCCATTTCTGAAATATTACTGTGATTTTTTATTTTTTTCCTATTCTCCCTTCTCCCCCTCCACTTTTTTTAATTATAGTAAATTGGTGTTGATACTTTCAGTTATATTGAAAATTGCACTTCGTCAATGTCAACCGATTTCTGTTTTTAATTGAGCTGAAGTTCACGGAGTGCCACAACAGCATCATTGGGTAGCAGGCACTCCATGCTATGATTTAAATCCTGAACTTCTTGCGGTGAAGCACTGTTGTCATCTGCTGTGCCATGTATGAAGCTGAGGGTGTTGCCACACTGCTGAACAGTAAATAATAATCCCTGTCTGTCCACCATCATACCCCGGTGGAGGTTGTGAGAAGGCTACGGCAAAGCTTGCACGTGGGCTGCTTTTCACGGAGGAGGAGGAGGAGGAGGAGGAGGGCAGCTGGCGTGGCTGGACGGGAGGCTGGGGGTTCCCAGCCTGATGAAGAGCAGGTGCAGAACAACCTGCTGAAAGCCTGTGGATGGACACAAGCACCACTTGTGAAGTTCAGACCCATAAAGCTCCAGCCCAGGGCTTACCTGAGGTTCCCTGCTGCCTGCTCACCTATGGCTTTCCTTTTTAAATGGGGTGCTTTTGTAGCCTGGTGGGCAAATAAATAAATAAAATATTTCCATAACACATTCTTTTGTGCAAATTTTGCCTCTAGTTGTATATATCCTGCTATCTTCCTCCAGCCTCTGCCCTCGCTGAGGCCCCAGTTTAAGCGCCACCGGCAGCCTGACAACGTACATTTAAGGGTCTTTCCCCAGCCTCTCCCCCCATCAGATTGCTATTAACTCAGTTAATGTATATGACCATAGCATAAGCATGAAGCACGGATGAGCAGAAGAGAGGGAGGACCTCAGGGCCAGGCAGTTTACAAACAGGCATCACAGCCATGCTGTCCTTTGCCCCCTCTTACATTTCTTATTACAGTACATTAAAACCCTTTGCTCTGTCAAATTGACAAAGGCAGCTATAAAAGGGGTCCTTTCTAATACACAGTAATATAAACTATGTTTGTACACTTACCACATAATCCCTAATTACTTCCATACTTTTATGTGTAGAGAGCTTTGACGCTTGCATTGCTGGATACTTACTGAATGAAATAAAATCAGAAATTATTTCTATATAAATATGGGGTAGTATGCGGTATGTGGATTAGCTTCTAGGCTGGTGACACAGCTCACATTTCAGAATAAATATACTAAGTGTCATTGATCCACTAAGTGTCAAATAAAAAACTGTGACACCAACAAAACTCTCGTATGACCCTGACATTCCTCCAGTACTTAAAGCAATTACCCTACTATTTAATAACAATGTTTATAAAATTGCTTTTTGATTGGCTATCATCTATGTCATACCTATGTCAATAATTTCCAGTGAATGCCTGCGCGTGACCCTTAACCTTGCTTTACAAATAATTTCCATTTCATAATAGCAAGAAGATTCTTTTGGCAGTTCGTAATGGACCTTCTCGGGAGGCGGCATCCCCTGCGTTTTGGGTGTGCTGCGTGTTGGAGGGCACAGCTTCCCCTCCTCCCCAAAGTATTGTGTGTGAGACTCCAGGGTGGGCCCACACAAGGCTGTGAAATGCAAAAAGGCCTGAGCTTGTCGTGGGGCGATACCACTGTGTAATAACTAATGCTGCAACGGGAAAGCTGCCAGGGGTTTATCACAGTCTCACCTTTATCCTTGACCACAGGGTGCTATCGCAGCTTTGGCATTTTGTTATTTGATTTCTTCCCTTCCTCTCTGTACTTCTTTTCCTAAAAGTGAGAGGAATCTAGATGATGCATGGTAAATGCAACCTTAAAGCTGTTGGAACAAAGAAATGGTAAGGAAGTGTCTACACTCTCTAGATGCATGAACTTGCCCACTGGCAGCACCCCAAGAGACCTTGAAAGATCTGCAGGTATGTGCTGGAGATTCTCTCTTGATACTTTGGATTCAATGTGATATGGGCAGAGGTGTCTACACTTGCACAAGATAAGTTATGCACTGCAGCCACCTCTGATTCTCAGTCCCTGATGGACAAAGGTGGTTGTGCATTTTAGTGTCTGTTGGTAGTCCAGCACTTTTCTTGTAGTGCCTCCTTAAAGTCATATCACCAAACAACATAAAATCAGAACTACAGCAATGTGATTCTGTTCACATAAAGCCATTGAAAATTGTACACTATTCTTCTCCCAATTCTCAGAAATTACCCAAGAATCTCTATTTGGCTTCTAAAATTCGTTTTTAGCTAGGTGCCAAGGAGACGTATAACTGTGTTAACACCGTGCATACATCAGATTCTATTCATGACTCAACCACATGTGAGACAGAAAATGGTCAAAGAACTTGGTAAAGTTACGGTTGTACCTGGTTTGCAGCTGTGCAGACCTAGTTTTCCTTCTAGTAAGGAAACTAGAGCCAGAAAAAAGACTCACCAAGGGTATGTCTAAGAGAAATGCCTTTTGATCCTATGGAGGCCCCTAGCACCAGCAGAGAGGAATCCTATCTGTTCCATAAAACCAGATATATTTTAAAGGTTGTCCCTATTGGGTGCCAAATATCAAAAACTTATTAGTTGTAGGAAGAATGTGCGCTTAGTCAGAAGACAGGGCTGGGAAGCTTCATATCAGAAATGTGAGAGAAAGGTGTTAGAAGGTGTCTCCAAAACAGACACAGCAATCTGTAAAATTTCCACAGCCTTAACTCGTAGGTTAAGCCTATAGGGAAAGCTTCATATGCTTAGGATCTACAGCTTCATCCCATCTACTCTGTCTGGGGATCAGCAGTGCAGGAAAGGAGCCTTGGGGAGCCCCAGAGCCGGTGCGGTTTCCTATTAAGTGTTGTGGGTTGATGGACAGCCCTGGGGAGGAGCGCCTTTGCATGTCACGGCAAAACTGGTTTCTCTTTGATTGATATATAAGGCCTGGAAGATCAAAGTTTGGTGTGTGCATAGTAACGTTTCCAGAGCGGTATTTTTAGCAACGATCTCCCAGTGTTCGGAAGGACGGCGGGCTGTGCAGCACATGGCTGAGGGAGCGCGGTTTCTCGCGCGCACGTCTCCCAAGCGCACGCTGAAAGCGGCAGTATATCAAGAAGAGCATATTGTTGCGTGAAGAGAGAAGGAGCGAGCGGTCTGATGTTAAGGAAGAAGGGCTGAGCTTTAGCTCTTTGCTTGCTTCCACGCACAACCAGGATCTCCCACTAGTAGGTTTTATTTCTGGAATATGCATTTGCCTGCAGATTTGCTCTAAAACATGCTGGGGCTCATGATTCACACTGACTCTGTTTACACTTTCCAGTAGGTACGTTTTGTTTGTTCATAGGGGCAAGTACTTCTGATCATCAGCTACTCAAATTTCCAGAAGAGGAAGCTTTTTCCTCTTCTCGGTTAACTGTTCTCCTAGGTTGTCTCCTATTAACAAGCCGTGATGTGTTGATGTAAAACACTTAAATATTACCATATGTAATAAAAGGTCAGGGATATTATTCTTTCATTACCAAGAGTCATATATCAAGTACCTCACAGGAAATTCTACTCTTAAGCAAAATAGGAAGGTAAATATATTGATTGCAAGTTATCTGTCAAGTTAGCTTGAATCCTTTGTTCAGACCATTGGGCTTTTCCATCTGAAAATGTACAGTAGCCAAACTGCTCTGGTGTATTTTTAGTGGGGAATTGAGGCCAGGTAGCTCTGCTTCCCCATAGAAAGAAAACTAGCAAGACCCACTCCCTGCCAAATGCTAGTCCCCTTGGAGCCTTTCCCAGCACCTTCCTTTTAAAACTTATTTATAACATGGCTTAAAAGTTACAATTATCTCTGTACATATCAATCAATCATCAAACAGGTTGAAGTTAAAGAAATCCAGCCACCTCTGCAAGAGGAGGATGCTACAGCTGTGACATAATTACATTATCAACTTAATTAAGGAAGTGAGTGAAACGAAAGAGAAAACAAAACAGCCGAAGAGAAGGCTAGAGGTGGGAAGGAAAGGTGGGATGGGTAGCCTGCAGAGGATGTGTTAATTTTAGCTCTAAGTGGTTTAAAAAAGGATCTAATGCATCATAAAAATCCCGGGGTTTTCATCCTGTGCTCCTGGCTTCCAGAGCGGGTGCTGGGATAACAAGGATGGGCTGCAGTAACGGTGCCGCTGGGGCCCAGGCTATTAATACACAGCACTGCAGCCCTCCAAATTCCCAGCAAGTGGAGCCAGGCAAACCTTGCACTGGAACAAAGAATGTGCATCTTAAACGTGTTCATATGTCAGGGCTTTAGGAAACCTATTTTTGTAGGACAGAGGCTCAGCCCTGTTATCCTTGCAAGTCGCAGCCCCTCCATTAACTTCTGCAGCAGTTTTGGGCACATGAGGGCGAAAGACTCTGGTTCCTAATCTGATTATTCTGGCCCAGACATCTTACTTGGCCAAAATCAGTGATGCTTTTTTCTAGATAGGATAACAAATGCAGATCACTGCTCAAAGTATCTCATTTTCTTCTGTATTCAAATCCAATATACTTTTCGGTATCAAAAAAAAAAATAGTCTTCAAATCCTTTATTTGATTTCAGTGTACAACTATGTTTAGTTTAAATGTCACCCATACGTAGAACAGTGGTTGCACCAGAGCAATCATGGTGAGATGTCTAAAGAGGTGTCAGCAAATTGGACAGGGTATAATTTTAGTCAATGTGTTCTTGTCTTATTTTAGTTCAACATCATTTCCCAGTTGCAATTCTTTTGAGTGACACATGGAATGCAAAACAACATAAAAGGTCTGCCCTGAGGCAGATATGTGTCCGTGTAGGACTTTAATTATTCTTTTTGAATCATATGTAATATGCAAGCCCAATTTCTTGCATAAAAGTCTGATGGGAATATTGTGTATCACCTGTATAAGTTTTTGTTTGTTTGTTTTTTGATAGTCCTTATATTTTTAGAAGAGCTGAATTCAGGCAAGGTCTTTATTACCGGTCTACTCTTTGGATTTTTCAGGCGACATTTGGGGGAGAAAGCAATTGCTCCCGTGGTGTTTTGCAATGACATTTAAATCATTGTTTTTTAGAGAGGCATTCTTTTCTTCATTCAGCTGCTGTGTGTTTAAATAGCACTTCCAATACATGCGTAGCGAACTATACATGTAAGAATTTATTTGAATGCATTTCTTCTACAATGTTGCCTAACACCTGTAAGCTGATCCTGATCTTATTTGTATCACTTTTATACCAGTGTAACTCTATTGGCTTCATGGAAGTGAATTCTGATCAGCGCCAGTGTGAGTGAAATCAGAATCAGATCTTTTCCCTCTAAGAAATAATATTAAACCGGCTTTTTAAGTAGCACTTGGTGTATCATTTTAGATTAACTGATAAAAAATAATGAAAAAGATGTGTATGAATGAAAATGTAAATGGTAACGATGAAAAATG
>VZSV01000008.1:9236190-9246810 GCA_013398735.1 Nothocercus julius | reverse complement strand
CCCTCATTCCCACCCGCAGGGTTTGACCCAAAGGAGGAGGAGAAGCTGGTGTGAAAGCAAATTAAGGATGTCACTGCATTTTGCCCCAGATGATGGCCTGATGCAGAGGTCCCTGCAGCAGTGCACAGCTTTTTGCAGGGCCCGGGACGAGGCGGCGGCAGGGTCGGAGCCGCTGGGCAGGGATCCCCGCGAGCCCACGTGGATCTGGGATGAGCTCCCAGCTCCGGCAAGTGCCGCCATCCAGTCCCCGCGGCACTCCGGTTTATTGGCCTGCTGGGTTCCTGAAGGGGCATTTTGCTGAGCGTAAACTATCTGAAGACTGTTTGGAGGAAAGCACTAATCCAGCCCCAAATCAGTAGGATGAAATGCTGCTTGTTTATAACTGCAACTGGCTCAACCATTCAGATGAGAGGAATTTGCACTTCCAGCCCTGAGTGTGCTCTGATTTCCCTGCAAACATGTGCAGGGGGATTCATGTTGTCTTTAGTGGGAAAGGATGTATTTTCCTCCTCTTTTTTATGTTTTTTTTTTTTATTATTATTATTTCCTCAGTTTACCGCATGGAGAAAATGTAAGCAGAATAATGGCTAGATTTTAACGATGAAAAAAAAATATATATATATATATATCAAATTATCCTGCTGCATAAAACGTATGAAAGAGAAACCCAGAAAATAGCAGCTGGGATCGGGTTTCATTCAGATGATATAAACCAACATTGTTTAGGCAAGTTCAATTTTCTTCTCAATTGTTTGGTCACTCTAATGTACAAAGTTCTGTAATTTGCACCCGGGAGGTTTTCTTGGCCCGCAGCCCACTGACTGGCAGTGACCTTGTGCTAACTGTCTGTCAAAAATGGTCACTCAGAATTCATTGGTATGAAAAATAAGCATTTGGTGCCTTTCTTTAGAAACATAATAGACAGCTTTGCTTTCACACCTCCTAATAGCCTTTTTAAAAATAGTTTCTCTAGCAGGATGCTTTTTCAGTGCGTGGAGCTTTACACTTCTGCGTTTTTCCAGAATTTATTAGGATTATTTTTGTATCGTATATGTTTTTATCTTAAATTTCCCGATGCCACACTGCGACGCTGCCAGTTTAGCAACTCCAGCTGTTGTGAGTCAC
Organism: Nothocercus julius; assembly: GCA_013398735.1. Lineage (NCBI taxonomy): Eukaryota > Metazoa > Chordata > Aves > Tinamiformes > Tinamidae > Nothocercus > Nothocercus julius. Next base: position 9,245,685 of record VZSV01000008.1, on the reverse strand, counting down.
AAGGCTAGGCTGGCAGTAGCAACTGGATCGTGCAGACAGGGAGATTTTATTGGTAAAGTCAAAGCGTTAACCCTTCGAGGGCAGCTTGTGAGCACTACCTGCTTGCAGAAACAGCGACCGCGCTGCCGTTTGCCCCAGCTCCCGGAGACGGGGCGATGTGGAGGTGGCCCGAGGTGGTGGGATGCAAAAGCCTCCATCGCGTTTGATCACATTTGGTTGCATCCATGGGCCGTGGAGCAAGAGCCCCGAGGCCTCCTTGTGCCCTGGGCAAAGGAGTCCCTTTCTTTACCGGGAGCCCAGCCTTTTTCAATGGAAAGACAGGAACAATTTTAAGCTTCCAGGTCTGTATAAGCTCTATTGAGAGTGGAAATTAGTTGGGGCTCCCCATGGTGTATGTGACTATGGAAGCTACAATGCTCATTTGTCCTGCTGAGCAGCTCTTGTATGTGCTTTACCGGCTGCAGAAGTTATTTTTTGGGTTTTTTTCTTTTTTTTTTTTTTTTTTTAGGATTGCAAAGATCCCCCCCATTGGAGAGCTGTGTGGTAGGACTGAGAGTTAAAACCTACCCTTGCTTGCATGGCATAAAAATATCCCTCCCGAGCTGGGTTGGGAAGGTGTGGGGATGCACACCGAGTTAATGCGGTTCCAGGATAAATTAACTATCTGTTGCAGCCAGGAGCTGTGCGTCTGCATGTCGGTCTTGCAACAGAAAAAAAAAAGGGGGGGTGGAAAAAAGAAAAATGAAAAACACATGCAGACAAAACCCTTTATTTTAAAACCGGTTTTGAAACTAGATGAACGGCTCGCTGTCTCTGTGATGGAAGACGATGCGGCCGGCTCGTCCGTGCCCGCGCGGGCTCCCCGGGCGCGAGGTGGGATGCGCAGCGGGACGGGCTCGCTCGCTGCGATGCCCTGGGCTCCGTGGGCGCCGGATTGCGCCGGGCTGCGGCCGCTCGGCAGCCACGGAGCCCTGTGTTATCGGAACAAAGCCCTGAATTACGGCGTCCCATTGTATGCCAATATAGTGTCATTTAAAGTCTCCAACCAGCCAAGAGCGCTCGCAGCCTCACCCTCTCTGCCACCCTGGATACAGAAATAGTCAGATCTTTTTGTTCATGATTAACTGACTCATGCTCAGAAATCATCAATTTAAAACCCATTTCGGGCAAAGTTGCTGGAATGTTCTTCGCATGGACACGGCAGTATATTTAAATTACAAAAGTCCCCAAAAGGCGCTGAAAATATCCTTAATCATTTTTGGAGGACATGGCAAATTTGGTGCTAATTACCATTATTTGCATCCCCTTCCCCCCTCCAGAAAGGGTCTCTGAGAAGTGGAAGGAAATTTGGACACATAATGTGCCCTGACAGCTCCCACCGTGTGACGGGGAGGGACAATTTGAGACTGTCACAGGGATCTGGTCAGCACGTAGAGATGGGATTTCTCTACATGCTCAAGTATGAGGAAGGCTAAATAACTCACAGGTGTCAAAGGCACCAAAGAATTATGTGTGTCTGACCTATGAGACAATAAATCTCATTTCCTGCTTAAAACCACGAGACATCCCTTTAAGTGCAATAAAAATTTAACATTTGCCCCTCCTAACGATCCTTTATAATTTTCTCAAATTTAGAAAAACAAGATTTTCCAATTTTAAAACATATATTTTTTTTTTTTACTGGTGGATTGTGCTCTTTAGTCTCATTTTACATAATTTAATACAATTTGTTCCATCCATTGGTTTTCATGGAGATACAAGCTGTTCGTTTGTGCGCGAGCTGGCATGGGCGCCGGCGCTGGCAAGGAGTCACCTCCAGGAGTTTCGGCAGATTCCAAAGTTGCGCAGGGGCACCGGCCATTTTGAGGGAGGCGAATGTTAAGGTGGTTCATCTTTTCCGCGGGACTCGTCTTCCTTCTCTCCGTGGCCAGGTCGCCAGCCCTTTCCCCCTTTTCCGAGCCTTTGGCAAAACGAGTCGCTGGCATTTTGTTGTCTGCTTCGCGGTGATGGAAAAAGAGCCCAGGAGAGCGGCTTTCTGTGAGAAATCGGGTGTTGGAGGGCGAGAGCGCGGGGGCCTCTGGCTGGTTGTGCCGGGGCTCACGCGGGTGGGCAGAACGGGTCAGCCGGTGTCGAGCGACACGTCGGGCGCGCTGGGATGCAGCGATGCGGCTCGAGGCCGGCACCGCGTGCCCTGTGCGTCCCAGGGGACGGGTGCGGGAGGAGGGATTGCTCGCACCGCGCTTCCCGCCGCGCCGGGGCCCTTCCCGGGGCCAGTGTGGGCACCCGCTTATTGGGGTGCGCTGCCAAGGCCTCGGCTCCCGGTCAGGGTGATGGAGAATCAAGTTCTCAAATATTATCCTGTTCCACACCAGGTCAAAACACTGTTTTCTAAAACCTCCCCACTGCCTTCTAGAAAAGTCAACCAAATGGGGGGTTTGTTTTGGTTTTCCTTTCCATTGCAAGACCCAGCACTTCTGGCTCGCCTGCAGTCCGGCAGGAACAGCGTGTGCTGCTTCCCCCTTCACGCGCAATAAACCATGTGTCTGGGAAAGGCTCCTCGAGGAGGCTGCCCGGGGCTCGCTCCGAAGAGGAAAAACCCAACGTGTAATAATATCCTGTCCTACAGTATGCAGCTCCCTGTACTGAATAGTGGTAACTTTTAATTTCTTGAACTCCATTTCTTTAAACTTTGCTGCTACTCTTTAATCGCCGGCCCCTTTTGGGGACCGTCCTCTCGGACGCGGCGCAGGGCGTGCGCAGTGTCTCCGCGGCCCTGTTGATCTGAGCACCCTGTGCAGTCGGAGAAATGTTCTTTTCCTCCGTTCTCTGGTTTTGGTGCTTTTTGTAACCCTATCAAAGCAACCATGAGCCTTGTTCTCTCCTCTCCCTGGCCATCTGCTTGAAGCATCTGGTAATCAGGTGCAAGCCCCCACATCCAGAGCATTCATGCTTAAATTTGCAGCTACCTTGCCACCCACATTGGCTTTTGTTATACTGCCAAGATGTACCTCTTTGTGTACTCGATATGAGAGTGAGACTTAAATTCCACCATCACCGTGCTGAAATTGTGATGGGCCAGGGTGACATTATCACCTTTGAACACAGATAGGTATCAGCCTTCTCCCATTTTTCTCCGCTAGAGTCTCCAGCTAATCTCTGTTCCAATTGCTCATCGTGCCCAAGCCATGTGTACACAGCAAAGGTACAGCTTGGAGTTGCAAATAATTTCTCAAAGAAATATCTCTGTTTAAAGCATGATGATGCTTAATGTGTGCTTGTCGTTTCTGGGATTCTTCTTATATCCCTTTTCCATCTGAGTAATCTTTGTGTATGTGTCTCCATGCAAGAGACAAATAGACTCATTGTTCTGCTCCATATTTTAATTCCATATCTGTATTGTAGGGACATTGCTGCTTCCCAACAGACTGACTAAGTATAATCATCTGCCAAATTTAGGCTTTGGGAAGTGGCTGCAACTGAAATTGCCCATTGAATTTAAGAGCAGGCAAATAATTTTGTCAAAAGCACAGAAACCAATGACCTTGAGCGCTATCCCCTATTCCTTACAAAGGGCTCCCCAAAGGAGGGAAGCTCTGTCTCTTCTGCTGTATTTTTCTGCAGCCCTGGATTAGAAAAGTGAAAAATGCCTTGAATGCTGGTTTGATGCCCCAGCAGTGTCTGCCCGTGTGAGTGTAGGAATGTCGAGTGGGACTCAAGTCCTCAATCCTCAAAAGACAGGGCAACGTAAGATGGTTCCGGCATTTGAATGGAAAGAGCGCCCATCGATTTTGATGGGGAGGTTTAGCAATGCGGAGAGTCACGGCGAGAAGGCGCAGGGCAACGCGGGCCCGTGCTGCATCCCCCTTGCCTGGGGGCGCAGGGCTTTGCCAAGGCCGTGCCGGGCGTGCTTGCAGCTTGCTGACTGGTGCATCCGTACGGAATTAGGAGCCTGCTCTGGAAGGCCGGAATTTGGCCCTGTTTCCTGGGGTGGTCATTGGTTGCATAGCTGGAGGTGAAAATGTGCTGGGCAAGACGCTGAAAGCTGTGACAGAGAGGTAAAATTTCCTGTTGACCCTATAAGTCGGTCTCGCTGTGAAAGTATTTTCCTCCCATGGCAGATAAGATTAACTGTGTGTGTAGAAGGGAGAGGGTGAAACACCAAATAAAACCGGTAACTCTTGACGCTTGCTGCCAGCTAATGCCGTGTCGTCGCTGGTATACCCATCTATGTGTTTTTCTTCCTGAAGCCCTTATTCATTGATGGCAGATTCTTTTTATGTAAAGTAAAAAGGCAACAAATGGCCATAATGCATTTTTTGGAAGGTTAAGTAAGGTTAATTCAAACAATAGTCTTGTTTATAATTTTCCTGAGAAATTATGTCAAATATTTTAATTGTAGGGACTATTTTTCAGCATTTGAAAAAAGATTTTTTTTTTTCTTTTAAGGTAAAGAACAGAACTGCAGAACATTTGCTTAAAACATGCAATATTGCACCAATATGTTCCTGTCAAATTATTTTAAAGATAGTAAAGCTTTATTTATGCAATAAGTATTTTATATCTGTTGAGTCAAATTTTGTTTAGGCCTGTTGCTTTATGTGATTCCTGAGTAAACCTCAAAAAGTGAATCTGAACAGATCCATATATAGACGAACAGAACTTGGTACATAAGTGGATAATTGAAACATCATGCTCAACATTTGCACTGTTATCCATTTTGCTATAGGTAAGTGCACAATTAAAGGTTTCTCAGCTCATGCTGTGGGTGTCTTTCACAGAATATAGTGAAAAATAGTAAATGCATTAAATATGAGATCATAGTATTTGTTCAAAATAAAGTGTGAGGTTTATCCAGCAGACTTAGAATGCCCTGAAAACTCGTGATTAGGTATTGCAAAATTCAGAAATAAATCCGTAGAGACCTTTGCGCAAGTGGGTAAAATAGATGAGTATTTAGAATAGGCCTTATTGGCTTGAGTCATGAAGCTGGCTTTCTCCGAGTGTTGTGCCGTAAGTTTAGTGGGAAAAGTTTGACAGCAATTTAATTTTCATTGACAAATACTGTCATAATATTGAGGGAAACTGTATCAACAGTAGTGGTCGATGCTCAACCAGTCATATGGACTGGACGAGCTTACCATATGCTTAACTACAAACTTCTCTTGGAAAGCTCCTTTAAAACACTTGACAAGCTTAAGATACTAGTCAGTAATGAGCTTGAACAGAACATGTGAAGTTTTACATTTTGTAGAGAAAATGGATTAGTGTTTATATGTTTTCTGAAAAGAGAGAGAGAGGTGCGTGCTTGTATCTGTGTAGCTGCAATGCCTGCATTCATTCTTATAGCCTGAGGTTCACCTAGTCAAAGAACATTTAAAATTGAAAAAGCAAAAATTGCAAACATAAAAGATTCCTACCTTAAAATGGTGCAGAAGTACTAACTTATGTTGTATGTATAGTTTTTAAATTTGCAGTATCTGGAAATAATAAGAATGCCAAAAAGCACAAACCCAGGCAAATCTGGGTATTAGCATGCCAAGTGCTCCAAAAAGTGAAAGGTCCAGGCTTTCATTGCTGTATAATATTAATATCTTCTCCTAGAAATAAGTGTTTTAGGCTGATCGCTTCCCTCAGCTTTTGTTACCTATAGTTTTCCATCTGTAATTTAATGTAGTCTGAGTATTTGAGCTTGTATCTACTGGATGGCAGGATCAAATCACGTACCTCAAAATGCAAAGTCCCTCTTTACAGGCTTGATTCATTGTACCCACAAATAGCGTGTCTCAGTCTAAGTGTGTCCTGATCCCCCTTCCCAGTCTCCCCCCCCAGGCAATATACTCTGCGACACCCAGATTTCAGCTGCTGCTCTGTTTTACTGTTATGTATGCTCTTAAAAACACACATTTAGACACACAGATGCGTGCATATACATATGTATATGTGTGTGTGTTAATTTAATATAGTTTTTGACTGTGGCCAAATACTGCGCCAGGTTAGAAACTCAGTTAGATAATTCAAACAGAAGTCTGACCTGATTCTGTCTTAATTTGCTATGTTTTGTTAGCATTGAGCCATTTGTAATTTAGTTACATGTAGAGTAGTTCAGTGATGAGCAAGTTTAAACAATATGGAAGGCATAATGTATGCTTACATGAAAAGCATATACATCCTTTCATTGCACTTTGTACTCAGGAATCATTCTCTTTTTCAGTTTTGCTATGCTTTCGTCTCAGTAAACTGACTCCTCATTATAAAAAAAAGCTTTAAAAACATGAACAAAAAATAGCAGTTTCTGTGGATAGTTTATCCATGGGACATTTTCTTAGTATATGTATTTAGGAAACTGGGGGTTGGTTCTGTTTGATTTTTATGATTTTTTTTTTTTGTAGAATGAACATAGAGTCAGGCCTGGCTCACATCCCCTGATTTGCCTCTACGTAAATCAGAAGCAACTCCTGAAATGACACTTTTACATATTAGATCGGAATCGAGTTCATTTTTTGGTGGCAGATTGATCAGGTCTCCTACCACTAAGTACAATAACTGCCCTTTATTTTCTGTGCATAAGAAACAGCTACTAACCTCAGTCTTCTCAAATTTTTGCTCTTGTCCCCAATTCATCACTATTACAGTTTATTTCCTTTTCTACAGCCGGGATTTAGATTGCTTGGCCTAGAATTAGATGGGTCTAGATGGTACCATCTGCTGAATGCTCAACAGCTATTAAGATTCTTAGGTTTTTTTATAATGTATTCAGCTGAAGAGGAAAAGAAAGCAAAAATGGTGTCCAGCATTATTCATTTTATCAATTTGGCAACCGCAGGCATATTGGCATGGATACATTCCTTGTAGCGAGCGCCGGAGTACAGAAGTGCTAAGACAGCTTTGAGGCTTGCCATGAGTTCCTGCTTTATTAGCAGAGCTGCGTGAACCCACCTGCCACGGGCTGGAAATGCTCAGAAATCATAACCTGCGAGGGGCAGAGCAAAACTGATGCCCTGCTCTGTCGCGGGTGGCTTTTTTAAAGCCAACCTCTCCCGTGCTCCCGCACAGAGCCCGCGCGCTCCCTGCTCGCTTCGCGGGCAGCTCCCGCTTTTTGGAGCGCTCCTCTAGGAAGCAGAAAGCCCGGCCACATTCCCATGTCTGCTGCCGCTGCCGGAGCAGCGTCTTCAAAAGCAGCCCGTAGGACCCCGCTTGGTAGCGCTGCCAAACCAGGATGTTGCTACCAGGTTTTTGTTCATCCTGCTTGAAAAGGGGCATTTATCAGCTGGTTTTGAAACCTTATTTTGCATTTAAAAGTACAATAATTGGACCAAAGACAATGCTGATTTTTTTTTCTTTCTTTTCTTTTTTTTCTTTTTCTTTTTCTTTTTTTCTTTTTCTTTCTTTTTTTTTTTTTTTAGGAAAAAAAGCCAAGTGAAGAAGATCTTGTAGGGAGGAGGGGGACTAAGTGACTGGGCATTTGCTCTTAGATGGAAGGAGTCCAAGCACTATAGTCATGATCTGGACTGTTTTGGGTGCTTTTCAAGCATTTATTTGCATTGATATGATCAAACACCCAGTTCAGAATGGCTGCTTTAAACTCAACAAAACAAACACAGGGATTCACCGAAGGCGAATCCAAAATCGTGTCAGGAGCTTCGTGGCTCCTTTTTAACAAGACCTTTTCTGTGCTCACTTTCCAAACAAAGCGACCATACTGGGGGCTGTCGTTCAACAGATTGCGGCTTCTTTTAACAATTTGTTCAATGGTGGAGGAGGAGGGAGTAGAGGCAGCTATATTTGTCACCACTGTTGTTCAGGAGAATAATTGATTTTTCTAGTTTGGCAAACAACTCCCATTTTCTTCTATTTTTCTTTCTTTTTTTCTTTTTTTTTTTTTTTTACCCTTCACGTCTTCCACAAAAGACACTTCTCCTTCCAACTCTTAATAACGATTTGCAGCCTCAGCTTTCCGGGTGGAGGATCCTGGGTCCGGAGCTGGTGTTTTCCTCGCTGGCTTTCCGGAGGCGCTCGGCGCCGGGCCGGAGCGAGCGCCGCGCGTGTCCCTAGTGCTCCCGCGGGCCTGCGTTTTGCTGGTCGTGTTGGGTTTTCCTGTTTCTGGAAGGGTTTTTTTTGTTTGCATTTTTCGTCGTTGTTTTCCCTAGTGAGACCTTCCTTGCACCTTATGGACCTGGGTTAGCGGGATAGACTCAGGTCCGGTCAAAAGTCACTACCAGTCCCTGTGTGATGGGATCGCGCGGAGCGTGTGAGCGGAGCGAGAAGCGGCGCTTTATCGCTCTGGCAGTGGTGGCTGATGAGCCGTGCGCTAGCAGAGGGGCGGCTTCCAGAGCGGGTATTGGAAACCCAGCCCGGACAGGGTTTCCTGGAGAAGACCTGGGGGGGCGCTTAGGAAAGAGCTTCAACACCCTTGCGTTGCTCAGAGCAGAGCATCCGTCCAGGCCTCTCCTCTTACTGCGCCACTCGGTATTTTGGAGATACGCCTTCTTTTTGGCCCAAAATGAAGAACCTGAGCAGTACTGCAGGAGCTGCAGCAAATGCCAGGCCGGTCCTATAGCAAGAAAAGTTCAAGAAATTTAGCAGGAGGCTGCTCTCTGCACAGCACGCCGGCCTGGATTAACACATTTTTTTCCTCTCTTTTTGGAGGTGGGAGGTGGTTTCTCGGACTCTGCCCTCCGTTTACGCGGCACACGGACGGCCCGGGCTGGGGAACGGGCTGGGCCCGGCGCCTCCGCGATGCTGCAGCCTCCGCTCCGGCACCCCAGACCCGCAGCCGCTGCCAAGCTTCGAAGCCCCTGCAGTGTAAACGCGCACAACCGTCTCCAAAAAAGGCCCTAAAACTCCAGCACACAACGATATTCATATGTTAAACTTTAAAATATATTTAATGTATTACTAGTAATTGATTTAATGTATAAGTAAAACTAACTCTGCATAAATTAGTAAAATATTTGCACGAGAGCAGTGTAATTGCCGTGATCTGAGTGAATGAAGTGGTTGAGGCTTTTATTTACTATCTTTGTTAAGCACAAACGTCTAACTTTTAAACTCCAGCAGTTTCTTAAGCACCAGCCCTCTAACCGTATTCAAAAACATGACTGAATTTTGCAAGTTACTGTAATTTGTGGAAGGCTTTTTGCAAAGCTTCTAAAGCCAAATAAAAAAAAAGAGATCTTTTTTTCCTCTCCTTTTTGATTATAGTAAATTGGGTGCAATAATCTTGGCTAGTTTGAGTATTAGGAAGGTGAACATCAATAGCAAGAGGATTTTGTGAATATTTTTGTAACATTATGTAATATTTAAATTTATGTTGTTTTTGCCTTTTTTTTTTTTGGATTTTACATGTAGTAATTAATTTTGTCTTACTGACAGATGATTCTCAATGACTGATTTCCCAGAAAAAATCCAGCCAGGTATTTTACCGCTTTGTTCTCCTTCTAGCCGAGTTGCGTTCCCGGGGCTGGTTGCGGCGGGCGCTGCGGCCGCCGCGGGGAG
>VZSV01000008.1:9198658-9235985 GCA_013398735.1 Nothocercus julius | reverse complement strand
CGCCCGTGGGCGGCTCTCGCCGTGCCGCCCGCGTGCCGGCCGCCGCGCTGCGTCCCCCCTCGCCCCTTCCGGCTCGCCGTGTTTCGGGTGTTTGCTGCGCTGCGCTCGCGGTGGGCGATGCTGGCGAGGGGCTCCTGGGGGCTGCTGCTGTGAAAGCACCATTTTTAAGGCCACGTTCCTTAGTCGCGGAGAAGGACCCGTGCGAGGGCTTGCGGGTGACTCCCCCCGGACAGGGCCCTTTGGACTGCTGCTCCCTGGGCTCGCCTGTGCCTGCGGACAGCATATACAGGCATCATACCCCAACTAACAGCTTGCTAAATCTGTCCCTTTTGGGGCATTTTGTAATATAAATGAAAGAATGAGAGTAAGAGTGACTGTAAACAAATCTGAAAATAACCATCTGTAGCGCAGAGGGTGTTTTTTATCTCTTCCTTCCCCGCCATGGCCCCTCCAGCCACACACATGCTGCTTTCTTGCACCTTTCCCCAGCCGGCTTTCCCCCCAGTCTCGTGTCCCCACCTTTACCTGGACGCCAGCCGTGACTATCGGCCTGCACCCCCGTCCCAGCAGAGATGCTGCTCCGCCAGGTCTCTCTCCATCCTAAGCCCGGGAAGGACTCAGCAGCTGCTCGTGCAGGTGACGCTGGGCAGCTCCCCGGGGCTGGGGCATCGCTGCGGTTCTGCTGAGGACGTGCAAGAATAAAAACGAGCAGCCGCATGGGCAGTGAGGGCTGTGCCACCGGTTACAAATAGCTGTAGAGACCAGCGTTGTCACTTGTGCTGCAGCTGGGCTGTCACATGTAAACCCTATTTGTTTCTGAGATGAGTTGGGAAAGAAAATTTCGAACTAACATTTCCGGGAACTTCATGCAAGTTCACAAGACCTGCTGCAATAGAAACACCATCAAGACTATTCCCTTAAGGCCCATTTCTGTGATGTATTTTTCCTTGGGAAGTAATAAAAACCCCGGCAAGGCAGGTTTTCTAGGCTGGGTGCAGTGGCCCGTGGGCAGAGGCCGCGCTCCTCGCGAGCGCGCAGGTGGCCGTGGCTTCGGGGGCTGCAAGGTAGCGAGCGGCCGGGGGCTCCGCGCGCTCCGGCCTGCGCGCACCTCCCGTTCCCGTGCGGTCACGGGTTGCACGCAAGGCCTGGCACATTCTGCCACCCTGCATGCCTTACCTGGCCCAGGAGACACACACAGTGGTCCTTAAGCTAGTTTTGAAGTACGGAGGGGTGCAAAGACAGGGCCACCGCCATTTCAGTGTTTGTCTTCCCCGTCCGGAGCGAGTCATGGTGTAGGACTTCCATGCAGGTTGCTGATGCGTCCTGCGCTGCATGTGACCATGTCATCTCCGTGTAAAGAAATTCCACTGGAATTCCATCAGTGCCTGCTTTTCCTTAGCTTCAGCTCCTGCCCACTTGTTGTTAGATAGGGCTTGAATTTAAGGAGCCTCCTTTAGCTCTTCTGTATTCCTTACCTCATCTTCTGAAGAGTGCTGATCTGCTTCGCTTTTAACTCACTAGGATAATTTTGTCACTCAAGTTTTTGGCTGTCCTTTATGTGCCTAATGATAGAGAGAGCCAAAGTTAGGGCACAGTCTTCCAAATATTTCCCCCTTAGCCCCCGTGCTGCGGGAGTGAGTTTGCTCTCATGCTTTAGTCAGTGTCCCAGTTTGGAAATTCCAGAAATATCTCTGCTTCTTTTTGTGCTGACATGAAGTCCTGTGCTTAAGGTTTTAGAGTTTAATTTCTAATTGTTCCATGCACTCCTGCCCCTTTCCCCTCGGCTCTGGAGCACCGTTTGCCGCCTTCCTTTTGTTCCTGCTGCAATTGCTACCTGGCGTTTTTTGGCGCTGAATTGTAGCACATCCCTTTCCCAACTCACTAAAATGCAGGCTGGATTTTTTTATTTATATGTTGTCCCTTCATTCATATTGTCTGCAGCATCTCCTCCATTTTCTACTTTGAATAAATTTCATCCCATTTTTGCATGTCATTGAAACAGAACGAGAACGCAATCAGCTTTGCTAGCAATCTTTGGGACACGCAGGCTATTGCCTCCCATATTCTTATCTCTTTAGGTTAATGTGCAATGTTAACAGTGCCCTCGATATACTGTCCGGTTCTTTATGCATTATTTAGCTTGCCCTCACATCAGAGCTTGGGATGTTGTAGCCTGTTAAGGGATGGTACCACGGGGCTTTCCGAGGGTCCACAGAAATCATGTCCATGGTTTCCTTCCATTCTTCTTGAGATTTTTTTTTTCTTTTTTTGGGTGGTGGGGGTGTGGGGAAAGGGGGCTATTTTTTCCAAATATTCTATTAGTTTTGTTACGTATGATCTCCCTTTTGTGAATCCATGCTGAATATCTTTAATTAAATCATAACTTTCCCTATTTTGTCCCTGATTAGTGTTTCCAATATCTTTCCCACTACTGAAATCAGGCTGTCTGGTGTTTAATTTCCTCCATCCCTAGAGCTGTTGTTATATATAGGTGTTCCCTTAGTCCTCCTCGCCGCTGGTACCTCCTCTGCTTCCAAAGATGTTTCATGGATATTTGCTAGAGTGCCCCCTTCCCTCTGCTTTCTCCTTCCAACTGCTGGCCAGGATCCCACCTTCAGTACCTTCTTTGGAGCTTGCAATACTTGAAGAAATGCATTTCTTACAGCTTCACCCCAATTTCCCTTGCTAAGCTTTGCAGTCCTTGGCAGCCGCGCGGCTGCCCGGTACGTCCGCCTGGGAGCCGTCCTGGCGGCAGCTCCCCGGCACCGGCACCGCGAGCGACGGCGCCCGCGGGCCCCGCCGGCCTCCCCGCCACCCGCGATCCTCTGCTCGCTCCTTCGGCTCCCTCCAGAAAGGCTTTGCTTCTTTTTGACCCGGGGTGTATTTTTGTCAGGCTGCTTGTGTATTTTCTCCTGATATGAACTCATCTTTGAACATTTGCCATTTCCGTATAGAGTTATTTCCTCCATTCCTTTATTCCATTCAGGGTCTGCTCCTCCTCTCATTGAAGTCAACTGGGAGTTTTGCCATTGCCTTCCTCGAGAGCAGGAGCGAGCGGAGCCTCGCTGACACTTCCAGCGCGTGCTCAAAAATTAACCCTGCTGAAATCGAGTGTCGATGCTGAGCTGTGTATTTTAGTTGTAAATCCACCCCTGATTCCTTGAACACTTACTGTATTTGAAGAATGGCTACTCTGAAGAAGCCCATTAATTTTAATGCAACTCTCTGGGGTTAGAATTGGGTCGTAACAGTTCTGGTGTCGTGGCTGTAAAAGCAACAGCGGTAGAAAACTTGGGTTTCCTGGGCATTGCATTAGAAATGTACCCAAACCCTGTTTGTCCTCCTTCCCTGTCAGTACGAAGCTTGTACTCTTACAAACACTGCTCAGGTTGTGTTTAACTCTGTGGAAGGGGAAAAAAGTAGAAAAATGCTTTGATAATAGGCTTATTATTATTATTCTTTAAGAGTAGCATGAAAACTTTCCTCTTCCATATCCCCTGCTAATAATGCAAGGAGTCATATGTGTCTGTCCTCACAAGCCATCGTGCAAACAAACCCACAGGACTTGTGACTTCAACCAGAAAATAGTTGCTCTGTCCTTAACTCACCCCTCCGTGATTAAAGGCCGGTACCACATATGGTCTGTAAGCTCACACGTACTTCCCGAGACCATGGAAACCCGAGCATGATGGAATACATCGGGGATGGGGCTGCAGCCTTGATTCTGGGCATTTTTTTGCTAAAGTCCCTGCGTGTTACTGTAATGACATTTTCCATCTTTCATTCCCTCTTCGAGCGGAGAGCCACAGGTGTTCCACTGGAATTACTCACACATTTATAGAATTGGACATTCTGTCATTAAATGGACTTAAAACTAAAAAGCCTTTGTCTGCGAAAGGTGGCCAATAGAAAGGGACTCTGGATTATCTGATATCCCATAACTTAATCATATGGCTCTTAAGAGTAGGGCATAAGCAGCTGTGTCTCACTAATATGCATGCAATATGTGTAAAGTGATATGCTTTAATTCTAAACTTGTTTTTAGCAGGAAGAAAAAGCATTTAGATGAGGAACATTAAGATTCAGCATTAACCATTTTTTTCCTTGGGGCAAAATTATTCATCACCTGATATTTATTAAGGCAACATTTTTATTTTATTGCCATGTACTGTAAGGAGTCTTTCCAAACATTTTCAAAGTTGTGCAGTGAAGTTTCACAGGCAGATTGGCACGCGGTGTTTAGAGTGGTTTTCAAACTCAATGAATTTCCGAAAGATATTTTCCTTTTCCTAAATAGTACTGTTGTCAAATCTCACAGAGGAAATAACTGAGATAAGCAGTCCCTTAATTTATTATTTAATTTTCATTTTTATCCCTCCTCCCACATTATATAAACTTGATTTCTCTATTGTAGCCTTAATTGTTAGTTTGCACTGCTTTAATCTCTCTTATTTAAGTATGTTTGCTTTAATAATATTAAAAAAAACTAAGACAAAGAAACTGTAGATTAGAGACTTTATTTTCAGGGTAAAATGATACGGATAAGTGAGCGTCAACTGACCAGAAATTATTTGCTTCTGTCTGTTAGACACGTAATGGAGTCATTTAACTAGTCAAATTAGGAGCTGTAGAAATGCACCATGCTTCATTACTGAGTTCGAATGGGCACCATTTTACATTTACGTCAAAAATTATCTCATAGCAAATTAATGTTTTCATTGTGCAGCGGAGCCGGAGCTGTGCAGTATTAGCACCACCTAGAGCACGCGGCGCGAATGCCCGAGACGCGTTTTCCGCAGAAACACCCAGGGAGCAAGAGATTATCTCTAAAAAGCCAAGTGCTTCAAACAGGTCTGCACCTTCCCCCCAGAAGCCTTTGAAGTTTAGTATTTATATACTCCTTTAAGCTACAGCACTTCTGCAATATTCCTTTATTAATTTGACAACGAGCTTGCGGGTGTTTATGGCGTATTTGGGGTTGGTTCTTTTGGAAAATCTTTCTGTATCAATGGCACTAGTTGTATGTTTTTAATAAAAAGAAAAGATACTATTAAAAGTCTGAGCATCTGCTTCAGAAATCTAGAGAACATTTCCTGTGGCCAGACAGGAAAAAATCCCAGGCAAGGTTTTTAAGGCTCACTCTTCCTTGAAATTTCCTGAAAAGCCAAATTGAAAGCGAATTGTTTAAAAAAATCAAATACTTATTTGACTAAAGGAAACAACTAGTGCCCTGAAGGGTACTGAAAAAACAAGTATGAACCACAAGGGGAGCAGCAGGTAGAATTCCAGCTTGGAAAAGGTCTAGTAACAAATAGCTCTGATGTAGGCAAAAATACTGAAAAGCAATAACAATATAAATTGGACAATGATTGTGGCTATCCATTAAAAACGGGCTGTGGCTTTGTACCTCGGTGCTCGTTTTCCAGTGAGATGGGGTCCCAGGGGAGGTGGTCTGAAACCCGCCTTGTTTGGGGCAGGAAGGGCCGGCGCGGGCGCTCGGAGCAGCGCGGGGATGGGGGCCCTTCTGGCTGTGAAAGGGGTTAGGTGCCTCCCCAGCACGATGTCTTCATCCCGTACGTGTTCGTGATGAAGAAACGCAAGGGCTGAGTGCCATCGTCTGCCGTGGGAGCCTGGTTTAGGGCTTCGACAAAACTTCAGGAATTCTGGAGGAAAAAAAAAGTTATAACAAGTGTCTGATGAGCCTGGACACCCTGCGTGCGCAGGGGCCAGAGCCTCCCAGCTCAGCACTGGCTTCTCCATGGACTTGGTGATCCTCAGATCCCGCCACTCACTCTCCTCTTGGAAACCGATAGCGGCTTGTTAAGTCAGACGAGACCATCGTGCTCCTACTTAATGTGTGCCGAAAAATATCTCCCGGTAATTCTTGCATTGAAAGGATTTTGTTGCGTGTGCAAATACACGACACCCGTCACTACAGGACGTTCTTCCGAGCGGGAATTTGCAGGATTTGAGCCTGTGATATGTTCTGCATTAAACATATTTTATCAATTGACCAGAATATCTAAACATGTTTTTCAGTCTTATTAAACGTTTTGTGTGCATAACTGAATTAATTTTCTGTATTAATATTCCTAGAAGACATTTATAGAACCAAACAAAAACATCCACAAAGTATTTTGACACAAAGCGCAGGAGCCGGAGACAAAGATGAGCTGAGAGGGGGAAGTGGACCAGAATCCATTTAGTATTACACTTATCTCTGGAGCAAATGATCACTCATTAATTAAAATGCTGCTGCCAATTGTAGTTTGAAGACAAAAATCCTACATAATTGTGTCAAGTATGTAATTTTTGTTAGTATACTATTATTTTTCATATTTCAATGAGATGCTCTTCAGGACCCTTTTGAAAATCAAATAATTGTTCATGATATTATTCCATGGCTAAGTACAGTATCTTAAACACATACTGTGCTGTAAGTTCAAGAATGTGACAGTGACTTTAGGGCCACCGTTATGATAATGCCGAATTGGTAGACGAAAGAACATGCCTGTGAGCAAGTTTTCTTTTGTTCTAGATAAATCTTTTTTTTTCCTTTCTTTTTGAAAAGAATTTCTTTCAAACAGCAAAGAAAAAATGTTAAGAGCCTTGCTTACAAGTACCCTGGTATTTTCTTCTTCTTTTAACTGTAGAAGCACTTTACCTATTATCATGAATCTTGTCTGCCGAGATAGTTCAGCCTTCATGTTATGTTTACCAAGGCCAGACTAGAGGATCAAATAATTTATAACCATTCCTGTTGGGTTTTATGTAATAACTTTGGAACTCATATAAAGTAATGATCCACAAACTCTTTTAATGTTCATTATAAAATATGAAATATTTCTCAGAACCATTGCAATTATGTGACCAGACATAACTGTTTCACACATGAGTAAATACAGGGAGGTTTAACATAACTTTATTATCTTCCTGTCTTTTCCTCTCATTGATGTGATAATACTGTTTTAATATTTTTCTAAAGAAAAGTTAAGTAATTTCAGACTCTCTATTGAGGCCTAGTTTATTGGTTTTTGTAATAGAGTACTCAAGAATAATTGTATTTATGATTAGACTGATAGTAGTAAATGTTGTTGTGCTGAATAGGGCTAAAATACCCTGAAAGCTTTATATTATTGTAGATGAATATATACACACACATCAGGAGCAAGAAATTATTAATATCTGTCTGTCTGTCTATGCATTTATATTATGCTCATCATCATAGTATCAGAGCACCTTCTCTGGAGAATTTCTGGGGTTTAGTAGTTATTAAAATGTCAGTAGGTATAGGATGGCAAAACTCATTAAGACTACACCAAAACAACATCCCTGGTCCTTGCCTTATACTTAGCACTAACCTTCGATTTCCCCCTCTTCTTCTGATCTTGGATTTAGACAAGACATAAAGCGGAAGCTGCCGCAAGTTAAACTCTCTGCCGAAACGGTTTGAGCACACAGAGCTCCTGTTAAAACTTAATCGACCTTTGAAGGGTTTCTGCCCAGTTCTGCAGCGTTCAAGGCTGGGAGCAGCATCCAGTTTTATAGTTTGGAGCTCGGGAGCTTTTCGTGGCTTTTTATCCCTGCTAGAACTCTTGCAGGGGTGACAGACTCACATGGGTGTCCCTGAGATCCCTTCTGCCTTTCTGGGTTACAGCACGTGCAGCGAACAGTTGGCACTAACACGGGGGAAAATAACCCACTATAGGGAAAACTGCATGGAGGGAAGAAGGTCATAGGACCCAGAAGCACGTTCACCTTACAGTGTTCCCTCTTCCTCTTCTTGAGGTGTTCAACTTACAGGAAGAAGAACGAAGAGTAAATTGGCAATGTCATAAAATACCAGAGTTTTGATTGCTGGTTGACCGATACTAAATACACGTCATCGGGGGGGAAAAAAAGAAAAAGAAAATCTCTGGCCAAAAGGACATAATCTGATCAAGAATGTGCTTAATAAGGAGGGGCTGGCTGGGGTTTTGTTTCCTAACTCTCCCGTTGCCTGCGTGCAGACTCTGCCCCGCGTCTCCCGCGCTGAGAGCACCGCGGGCTAGGAGCGGCCCGGGCTGGGGGCGCAGCGGGAGCCCCGGCCCTGCTGGCCCGGGGCGCGCGGCACCGTGTGCGCTGAGCGTTTACTCCCTTCTGGACCGCTTTTCAGATCAAGGGCCCACTTCTCTAGGAGGTATTCTTCACCAATGCAGCGTACGGCAACGTTTTGCAGCAGAGTAGTTGCTCACCCCTTTCCCTTCTGGCTCTGGTCATGCCCCGGGCAGAAAGCCCAGGATTTGTCAACGTGGTTTTCTCCCTCCGTGCTACCCTGCGTGCGAGGTGGGGATGCTCTGCTGGAGCAGAGGGGGCATTTCGCAGTATCGCTCAGGCTGGCTCAGTCAGTCTGAGGCTCTTCGGACATTTTTTCTGTTTTTGCCATTTCAGACCATGAAAAGTGGTTCAATGTGGCACCCATGGTGGGAATTCAAATCACCTCCCGGGCCGCCCCGGGCACTCAAAGGTTAAGTTTCTTTCCTCCCCACATCTTGCTCACTTCTCTTACTGGAGGCTTTGCGAAAGCAGGGGTAATTTTCATGCATTTAGAGAAGTGAATCCAGAAATGTTTTTTTCCATGAGTCAGGAATAACCTGCAAAATGCTAAGTGCTGAAGCAAAGCTGAGCCATGAATCAGTTATGCATGGTCATTCCTAATGAGACAGAGAGATGTGTTTAGTTCATACAGTTTCTCTGCCGTGTGTTGTACTTGCAGGACGTTCTATTCTCTTTAGTTTAAAATTAAAATTGCTTTATTTTTCGTTGTGAAATGCTGGTACAATGAAGGATGATTCTAGTTGTACTTTAGCGGTAGAAAACTGTGGTATGACTAATGATAGGATGAGAGGTATGATGAATGCAGAAGATGCCAAGGATGGCAGCAGTTAGACAGGGCCTCCATTTTCATTTTTGAGACTAGTTTAATTTTGTACAAAATCATACATAAAATGGTCTTCTCATGAAAAGTGGAAATTTTGAAATTCAAGATAAATTTTTATTTTCAGTCATTTCATAGATATTTATCAGATCCATTAAGAAATAATTTTATCATTTCACATGGCATACTTTTGCCCAGAAAGTTTTATTTCATTCTGAAAGCAAAATTTTAGATTTACCTTTAGTTTACCAGTATTCTAAAACAAAACAAAACAAAAAACTCACGATCAGAC
This sequence comes from Nothocercus julius, assembly GCA_013398735.1. Lineage (NCBI taxonomy): Eukaryota > Metazoa > Chordata > Aves > Tinamiformes > Tinamidae > Nothocercus > Nothocercus julius. The sequence continues at coordinate 9,226,776 of VZSV01000008.1, read as the reverse complement.
TGTGAAATCTTTTACTCTGTGCGCAGTAGGATGAAACTCAGGGTCCGTCTCCGTGTTCGCAGAGCCAGAGGGAAGATCTGCTGAAGTCAATGCTCAGGAAACCACTCTGCTTTTGCCCCAAGCCTTTTCTCCCCAGAATCGAAAGGACAGGTTAGATCCATGATGCAGAACATCGCTTCAATCTTGTCGTATTTACTGCACGTTCACATCCAAAGTTGCACTTGAACCTCTCTCGCAGGGGAGCATGTGGTTCAGTTAACCTTGGATACAATTTTTTTCACTCATTTGAAACTTTGGTGTAGCTGCTCCGCAGTTAGCAAAAATACTGCTAATTTTCAACATGTTTAGGCCCAGCATTCATTATTCAGGCTGCAGCAATTGCATTAGCCTGAGCTGATGCTGCAGGTGTATAAGTAGCAGTCGTATTTACCTGCACTCTTTACTACAAGTGGATGAAGTCTGTGTTTTCAGACAAGTTGCAGTTTGTGCATTGGGATTTCTGTACACTGAAAATTCAAATTGTATCTGTTTGTTCAATTGATTCATATAAAATTTTGGAACCTGGAAGAACTCAAAAGAGCTACCTCTTTTAGCTTGCCTCTAATGATGAATGTATACTTATCATAAGCACTTTATATGTACACTTTTAGGATATGATCAGAGATGTCTTTGTTTAATATAGCATTTTTCCTGTGATACTAGGAACTAGGAAAGCTATCTTCAGTCCTGTCAGCATAAAAACTGCACAGCAGGAGGCAAAACACATGAAGCGATTTCCAGGCCTCTTAACATACACAATTCACACAGTTGAAAAGGTTGTGATAGCTTAACTTTTTTTCTTTTCTTTCTTTCTTTTCTTTTTTTTTTTTTCTTTTTTAAAATCTCAGACACATAATAGTTGAGTCTTGTTGCTATTTTGAGACACTGAGATTTTCTGGAGGAAAAAGTTCCCTAATTACTTTTTTTTCTTTCCAATATAAAGTTAAACCATTCTTGTCTGTTTTATTAGGTGTCAGGCAAAAGATGGCATCGGGGTGAGAGGGGCGGTATTTAGTTAGGAATGTAGCATGACCAGACTACACAGCTCCAGATTAGAGGCAGCATTCATTACGCTTCTGCTTTCTAATTCAGCTGTGCTCAGCTACCTGGTGTTTTCTGGAGCAACGCTTAGGAATAAGCGCATTGGAGTTAAGGGCACGTGGTCCTGGCTAAGGTACCTGTCCCACCCACTCATATCTTGGTTGAGGCACACGGAGGGGCAATATCACAGGTTGTGACAGTGCCACCTTCAAGGGACTGCCTGGGGTATCAGTGCAACAAGCCTTTTTCTCCCCATATCTTGTGGGGGGAAGGCAGAGGAGGCATTGCAAGGCTGACAGCCTGGGTGACTTTCCAGTGCCTTGCCCGTTCTTGTGCTTTCTTAGCAACTCAAACCAACTTTCTCACGTAAGGGCCCTGCTCTTCCGAGGGTCTTGCATTAAGGCTCACCACCATCCCTTCATCTCCCCCTATAAAGGTGTAGTCCCTTTAAAGTTAGAGAGGGGAGCTAATTGCCTCCTCTACTCCATGCTCCCCCTTTCCTCCTTTTACTAATAGGACTCAGCTGTCACTTCCTTGAGCTGAGTGCTACAGTTAGCAGTTGATCCTAGGATGGTTTATCAGAAACCCTGTGTTTCTCGACAGCTTCTCAAGTATGCCACCACATTTTAGGATCACTGAAAAGGGTAAGTAGGGCCAATGACCTGCTTGCGTTGGACTAGTGACTGTGAATAACATCTGCTCAATGACTAACGTGCTGTGACCTGTACATACACAGTGAGTTTGTCTCTCTTTGTTTGAGATTTTTATAGAAACAGTGCTGGTTTTGTAAATTTCTCTGTAACCTTTCATAATAGCTGGAAAATATTTTGGGTTTTGTAAGTAAAGTGAGCCATGAATATGTGATCTGTTTCAGAAGTGTAGGTGGATAATGCTAGTGTTGTGACTTCCCCAGGAATTAGCTTATATTATTATCTTTGGTCTACTTTAAAAGAAAGGTGATGTATGGGCTTTCTAATCAGAACTAATTAATACAAAATGTTCTTATTTTAAATGATAAATTCCTTTGTAAAGAGTTTTAGTGGTGTATCTTTCTGAATGAACCTCTCCATAGTATAGGACATGAATATGAAACACTTTTAAAAAATCATTTTGAATTTTTAAATACATTTAGAGCATTAGTTTGAACATGAGTGTAGCCTATTAACTTCCTTTCTGAAGTATACTATTCATAGCCATCTTTTGTCTATTAACATTATCTCATTTATAAAAACTGAGATGGGCTGTCTTTAGACCTCGGCGTTCTTTCTCGATGGATGTACGTGCAATTGTTGACTGTCAATATTGTTGAGCGTACAACTGGCACACTAAGGTTAGTTCGTTCGCGACATTGTCTCTTGAGATTCAAAGGATGTCGTTCCTGTCTAAGTGGTAGAGCGATAATACATCTGCACTCTGTGGCTGTGACACCTCGCTGTCATGTGGCTTTGTCAATGGACAGCAACGCCTGTCATTTTGTTATGAGGCCCAGCATAAAGCGTACATCACCCTTGACATGCTATAAAGTGCAATGTGTAAAGAGGGTTATGCCTGGTGTCCATGGAGTCTAAGTGTTCTGTTTTGATAGCTCACATTAAATAATAATATTCTCCAAAGACCCGATTCTTCTCTCAGCCATATTGTTGAAATTTCACAATAGCTCTGTAGACCTCAAAGGACCTAATTCTTCCTAGCTCTGGCTTCACTAGGCTAGAAGATTAAAAGAACAATACATTAAGTGATGAATTTCACCCAAGAAATGTTAACTTAAGGTCAAGGAGCACAATTTATGGGATTTTTAGTTCTCTGTGGCCCATGCACATGTAGTCTATATCTAGCACCGCTGTTGTTAGGCAGAATAAGAGCAAAGGGAGAATTCACTGGAGTCTCTTGAAGTTTGGATGGATCTAATTGGAATTTATTGGAATTTCCTATTCTTGGAAAGGCTATATCATAAAAAAAAAAGTTTTGAACATATCAAGGGTTAGGTGCAATAAATGTACTAAGGAGAAAAAAGTAAGGATTTTTTTTTTTTTTCCTTTCAGTCTTTCTCACATGTGCCCTGCAAAACATCCCTCTGGAGACATTTGCAATTATAGGAGGACACTCACAAAATAAGATTTTATTGTTCAGTATGAATGTGAAGTTATTTTACTCATTGTTATAATTGCACCCTGTAATCTAAGGCACCAATCAAAAATATTTGAAATATTCCCTCAGTTACTTAGTATGTTGCTTTATTTTATGCCACATATAGAATTGTCATTGAGAGAAGCTTCTGTTTTGGAGGGAGTTTGGACCTGTACTCTGAAAGATGGAAGTTCTTGTATCTAGGGCCATCCAAGAAATTTTTATGCTAATTATCCTAGCACCTAAGAAATGGATCCAGAAAAGAGTTGAAATTCTTCAAATGAGGAGAGAGTGAGGTTTTATAGTTTATCTTACCATCTTCAGAGGTATGAAGAGGCATGAAGATGGTATCTTACCATCTTCAGCATGTTTCAACAAACCTTACAGTCTTATTTACATCCTCAGTCATTAGGTGCAAAAACTTAAATGTTTATGTGTATATAATATAAAAATATGCACATATATGTATGTATATGCATTGACATACACAGCATCCAACACAGTGTACTCCTGCTTACTAAGTACCTGGACGCTCTTGCGAAATAGGATTTAACTACTGTTCTTTCTCGCAAAGAGTTAGCAGCAGTTTCAAATGCAGACAGCTCTGAAGATCAGGGTCTATCTGACTTCTTGTTTAGTCTGCTCAAGAATGTCCCAAAGATCCCCTTAGTGGTTGCTGTAGTGTGTGACTTATATGGTTGTGCTTGCATTTTGATAAGAAGTAGTACTTTGTTAAAACATGCAAACAGCAGGCATTACTTTTCTTCCAAGGACGATCTTCTCACTTAGCTGTTGCTAAGTTCAGAGTTTATCAGCACAGTTAGTATCGGTTAACCTTTATTGCAACAAATATTGCCTGTTCTATCTACACAACTGCCATCTGGAGACAAAGTTTGAATATTTTAGCAAGGTGCTTATAGCACTGAAGTCTGCAGTGAAATTGGCTGAATTGGTAGGTATAGATTTCTAGGCTGGCTTTTGATAGCCCTGTGGTGAAAAAACACAGTATATTGATTCTCACCAGGGACTATATTGTTAAAATATATAAATGTAAAAATTGACTCAGGAAATAAAAAATAAATGATACCTATAAATCAAGGATAGCTGATAAACAAATAAATATCTATCACTATTATATCTCGGTATTTCCCAAAGATATCTGAAGAGCACTTAATTGTAACTGAGTAATCAATTATTCAATTAACCTTCTTCTCATCGAATATATATTTGATATAACTTTTTGAAGCTTGGGCTCTAAAAGGTTTATATTGATTGCAGGTTTCAAGGCCATATGTTTCAGTTATTGGATTTGTGCAGTCAAAATTGACATCTGAAGTCCACTAGAATATGTAAATATTTGAATGTAATGAGTTTCCAAGATTGTTGAAGTTATGCACTTAGTTTTCATTACATTCTAAACCTGCAGTCCTTCCTGGTTATGAAACTCGCATAAGCAGAACACGTGTCATGGAAATATTGTTAGTCAGGAGACATGGGGACGCGCCTTATTTCACGGTCTGGCTATGAGTGGATGCAAGCGCTTTCATAAATTCATTTTTTAGATGACTTTGGGTAGAGCTGATTGGGAAGCGTTTCAACATTTTGTTGTATATTGATCCAAATGGTAGGAATTCTTCAAATGAGCCTATTTCTTGAGGGCCCTGTGACGTGGTCCGGATGGCTGTGGCTCCAGTGGACATCCTGCTGAGCAGCCCAGCAGCAGGACCAGCGCGTGGGTATCATCCCCCTCAACAGACAATTTAGACATTTTCTATTTTTGTACTGAAATGGGTGTATTCCTGTCCAGGCACCCTTGGAGCCTGCTAGGTACCACGTTCTGGCTGGGCTTCCTGCGCCTGTTTCTGTCAGTTCACCAAATGTGCACACAAGCACGTGGCATGCGGATTGGAAAGTCTCACTTTCCATCAGCATGTGGTTAAAACGCACCCATTGCTTGTAGATTCAGCACAAATGACTAGAGCTTAAATTAAACCAGCTACTTAATTACCCAACGCCAGTAGTTTAACAAAGTAGTAAAGGACAGCAAAATTCCACTTGCACCAGTTACAAGGTCAAACTGCACAAGTGGAACGTGGGGAATTCAGCGCCGGTCCTGTCCCCGCGACAGCTCCCTGGTCCCTGGCTGCAGAGAGCAGCCTGCGTGGAGAGGGCCCGGCCTCTTCCTGCGCTCTCCATTGGGGTGCAGCTCTGTGACAGGTTGTTTGCCATAAAATAAGGCACCAGAGATGCTCTAATTCATATTCTCTGCAAGCAGCTCAACAGAAGAAACATCGTAACAGGAAACGCGTGGGGAAAAAGGAGGAAAACCTTCTGTGCTGAGCTGCTTTCCCCACCGGACGGGCAGCGTGAGGAGCTCTCTAACGTTCCTAGGCACCCCGTCTCTCCGGGCCGGGCCGCGCTGCGCCGCTGCTGGACGCGCTTCCCGCCGCGCGGCTGCCGGCGCCTCCGCCCGCCCGCTCCCATGTCAGGTTGCCAATCCGGTTATCCTCCAAATCCAAGGCGAGGCGAAAACGCTGGCAGGTTTTGGATGGATTGGGAAAGACTTGTTTAGTTCTTCCTTTACTTAGATAATGTGATGGATTTCTTAATAAAGGGAATTACGAACGCTTACATTTTTGTCAGATAGGAAGAGATAACTGTACAAAGGAAATTCATGTACTACGTACTCTAAAATGGCCATAGGGCTCTTGCTGTGCACGGACTGGTCTGTTAAGGATAAATTTACTGCTTCTCATTTGAGCTTTCTCATGTTGATAGGTTGATTTGCAAGTATACAAGGGACATACTGTTAAGTAATGATGATTTACATAGATGCAACCCCCCTGCAGTCATGTAGTAACTTGCTGAATTTCTTTGGCTGGTCTTTGGCTACATCAACAGGGACGAGCAGTAATGGGTTAATGTCTGATGGTCCCTAAAATTTGTTTGATATAGCACTGCACCAAAATATTCGTTTCTGGCAACGGTCTTGACAACCTTTTGATATTTAGATTTTTTGTATGTGTGCTTTAGTGTGTAATAGATTAACTTGGCTCTGCAGAAAAGGTCTTTATAAAATCCCTAACTGTTGCACTCATTATTGAATAAACAGCACTTTCTTCATGTTTAAAAAAAAATGCAGATTTTTTTCCTCTTAAAAATGCATTCATAATCTGGATATTAGCAAACTTTTTTTTTTCTTCTGAAAAATATCATAAACAGTCTTGGTTTGACCTTGTTAATGCAGGACCACTTTAGTAATCTGTGCCTAATGATTTTTTACATTAAACCACAGCTTGTGTTGGACCCTTGTGTGTCACAGTAATTTAAGAACAGTCATTTTGCACATTCCGATCCCATTATGTTACATTGTTACTGAATAAAGACTGGTATTATGTTGCTCCTATAAAGGGCAGAAGTGGCCTGAATTTTATCTGCTGAACGAATCAATCTGGATTATGTCAGCTGAAAAGAATTGTGAACTGCAGTCTCCAGCAGATGGGGAGATTTTAAAAATGTATCTGTTTGGTTGTGAATACATCAGCTAAGATAATACCTTGTGGTGACTGAAAAGTAGTTTTTCTCTTTTTTTTTCCTTTTTTTTCTTTTTTTTTTTTTTTTTTCCAATGAAGACTGTACCAATTATCATTTCAACATAAAGTATTAGGAGATCAATTGGGAACTGAATGCCATTTCCTAATGTTAATACAGTGTTTTATTTAAGCTGCCTTGACAGGCTGTCTAGGCTGTGGGAAAAAGACTGAGCAAATAATGAGTAAAGGGTTTAGAAAAAAGACAGAGGGTGGAGCTTGGCAAACGATGTGAGCTATTCATCAACAACTCAACAAGGATGATGGAAATAATAAGCACTCCTTAAAGAAAAGGGGAAAGGATTTTTTTAAAGAAACAGTTTCCTTTAAAAAATATTTAACTCTAACTTTGTATTACTTTCTGATTAGCTGATTTTAAACTTCCTGAAATCGGCAAAAGCTTTCCTTTGAAATGGATAGTATTCATTTAAACAGTGCATTCTTTAGCAATCATTTTTTTTTTTTTAAAGAACAGTGTCTAATTTCCTGTTCATTCGTGCAAATTTTTTACCATGTGGCATTGTCATTTAATATCTAAAGTACATTAATGCATTTCTATAATGCAAAAACCCTCAGACAAATCCCCTGTGTGAAATAATTTGTGTGAACTTTGAACTAACCATGAATAAAATCAAGATCTTATTATGTCCTTTATTTATATGGTACAGAAAAGCTTTGAAACATAATACTAGCACCAACGTGATATGCACATTCACTGTGATGCTTTCAAAAAAAAAAAAAAAAAAAATCCCAACTTTCCTACATTTTAATGGGTTTTGCCCACAATTTAGATACCATTTTGTTACCTCTGAAAATATTTATCTAAAAATCAATAGGCTATTCTAATATTATTGTGTTCTGAGTTGCTAAATTTTCCATTCAGTGGATATAATGCCACCATCTGTAAAGTTCTAGATTTTACAATACTTATAAGCTGTTTTTAATCTATTTTTACTGCCATGTTCTGTCCTGAAATGTCAAAGAGTGCAGAATAGGTCTCGGAATTAACATGACAGTTAAGAAACTTGGCAAGGTTTTACAGCAGATTGTGACATTAACAAAATACAAAGGAGAATGGTGAAATTAACGTTAATGTATGCTTGCAGACACTATAAAAATCTATATGTCCATGATCGGGGAACTAAAAATAGGGATGTTTTTTATGTGGATGCCATTAAATACAGAGCTTTACTGTGAAAAGAAATTTCCATATGAAAAGCAACTTACTAAAAAGTAATGCTGTAATCCCTTCTCTGGATTGAACAACAGGTTTATGTATCCTAGGTCAAGTAGGCATATGGTTGTTTTTGTTTTTCAATTTTGTTTTAGGCTTTTTTTGAATCTCTGATGAAACTGCTTTGAAAGCACCAATATTGTTTTTCAACAGCTGCAAAAGATATAATATGATAGATGTACTGATAAGTGGTGGTGGTTATTAAAATTCACAGATTGCGCAGTAAATCATGTGAAGTCCATCCTCTTCCACAATGAAAAGCTAAAATAAGTGTTCCTAGTTTGTGGTAGGTTCTTCTGCAAGCAGTGCACATGCTGCAGTTTTAGGGGCTCAGCCCTTTAAATATATGGTTTATTGCCTCCCGCTGAGCCCTGCCGAGCCCCCACTGCCTTCCGCAGTTTCCTGGCTTTACTGGGCTGTGATTTCTCTGATTTCCCCTCCCTATAATCGGCCACAACTTCAGAACAGGAGATGTTCCCAAACTTGCAAAACTCCCTAGACACCTGGGGAGGAAAAGTAGTGAGTCTCACGCTGGAGCAAATGGGGAGCTAACTGCTGGGCAACTGAGCAAAAGTTGCACGGAACAACCATGCTTTCTGATTAAAAATGTATTTTTTCATTTGAGTTTTTTAAGCTGTGACTTACTCAAAGCCCTATTCAGCGGGAACAGGGGCGGGTTGGCTGCTCAGGCTTTACAGGCTCCTGCAGCTTGGCACCCACGGCATCTAATCCTGATACCGCAGACAAAACCGTCTCTTTTCATCACCGCTGATATTGTGCTGGTGCTTTGTGGGACCCCAGCCATAGAATATGAAGACACGGCTCCTCTCTGCCCCTTTGTGAGAAATGGCTCGGAGGAACGAAGCACCCGTTGGCAGACGAGGACAGTCGTGCTTGGGCCGGCCCGCGCGGCTGCTGACCTGCAGCAGCGGGTCCGGGGCACAGCCAGGGTCCCTGCTTCCATATTACCCATCAGTTTAGCAGGCAGAGCCCTGGACCTAGGAGAACACACGGGTGTTAGTGATGCCCGAACCTGGGGACGTGCCTTGTGGCAGCCTTTTGACTTGCTGACCTGTGGCGGAGGCAAGAGAATGGCAAAGGGCAGCAGAGCTTGCTGTCCAACGCAGAGCCGCTTTTCATGCCATATCACTTACCACGTCCTGCTTGCTGAGCTTGGCATATACTTAAAACAAATGAACAACCCCCCCCCGCCACAGTCTGCATTCTGTTGCATGGACTTTCTGCCCGGGACACGACTGGGCAGAGCGAGTGCAGGTGCCAGTTGCAAGGACAACAGCAGCATTGCCCTGTGTGAATGCGAGTGGTCTGATGCAATGCAAACATTAATCTCTCGGCTACAAAGGAACAGCATGGATCCATCTGTTACTTTCTTTGCTCTTAATCAAGTTGGGGAGGGAGCAAAAGTTCATGTAGCAAATGTGGGCATGCACTAGATTTGGACCTAAGCTGTAAAGCTGAGATCAGATTTTGAGGCAATAGGATTTTTGGAGGACTGTGGATCCAGGGTAGGGTATCATTTTGGATCTCTTCACCCTCCAAATTTGGAAGCGGGAACTGAACTCTGGGATGCGGTATTGGCCCTCTCTGCGGCGGAACCCACAAGAGTGAGTGCAGACCGTCGTCCTCATTATGGCTGTGCTAACAATTGACTTTCTGGTTTGGCCGTCTTGCTGGCAAAGAGGAGGGGGGCAGAAAAATAAAAGAACCGATCCCAACCAAAGAGCCCTTTTTCTAGTTTGCTTAACAATATGAAACATAGAAAATACTGTGTTTTGTATCAAATGAAGCAATTCTAGGAAAAGAGAGGAGGGGGGAAGGCAAACACAAAAGCCATGAAGGGCCAGACTGTCAGAAAGGAGGAGAAGGAGATGACAGCCCTTTAATCCCCCAGCTGAGCAGTTAGGAAACTCATCCACGATGTAGGAGGCCTGGCCCCAAAACACCGCTCTGCAGAGGAGAGTAACCCGCGTCCTGGGGAAGGTTTCCTAGCAGGTACCTGGTCCGCAGCGAAGGGGGTCTCCTTGCTGCACGTGCTCACTCACCGCGTGTCCTTAGGCAATGTGACTTTTGATTCCCTTCCTCCTTAAAACACCAGGTTTTTGAAATGCTAGATTAGAACTTGTTTTCCACAAGCTTCTTTGTATGGCTGCTCTGAGCAGTAAGTGATCAGCTCGTGGCCACAACCACAGTGGTTGCCTTTACTCAGGTCATTCACCTTCTAACGCCTGTTTCTGGTAACCATCCTTTTTGAAAGGAGATGAGGTAAAGCTGCCTTTCTGTTAAAACAGCAACGCTTCTAGGGAGTCGAGAGCTCTCCTGTATATTTGGAGCCCTTTTTGAGCTCTTAGGATGCTTGCATTCTGTATTTGGGTGATCACATCATCTAAAGGGACGTAAACACCTGTATGTGGCCAAATGCCAGTTTGGATGTCCACCTACGGATAGCTCCTTCCCTCTGCCTCATGGACAGGTCTCCGCCAGCTGCAGGTACATGGCACTGTTGCTGTGCCCCGTGCTGTGATCGTGCCCTGCAGTATTGTAGCTTCAGTGAAGAACAGCAGCTCTCTGGGCTCCTGGCGGCGCCCGGGTCTCCGCTGGCCGCAGAGCTCCGGCAGGACGGCGGAGCCCTGTGTGTCCCTCCGCCAGGCCTCGGTGGCCACCCGTGTCACACAGCAGACGTGTCTCGCGATGGCTGTGCAGGAAGCACACGGGCGTCGCGCGTCCTCGGCCTCCCCCTGCCAGCTCTCGTGTTCCTGCAGTTTATTGGAATGGAAAGCAAGTCTGCTGGGCTGCGTGAGAAAGTACAAGCTACTTCAGTGAAACCTTTCTCCGTAAGGTAAACATTTCCATATCAGTGACTACGCTCTCATTGCCTTGCTTCCTCTGATTTCTTATCCAGGGACATGTCCTGTTTTTAGAGATGGTGTATGTTCAGAATTTACGCACTGTGTACACACACATCCAGCAGTCTGGACAGCCTTGTCCTCAGACTCACCTGTGCGATGGTATGTGGAACTGCAATTCCCCTATCTAGAATGGGGCAGTAGTATGAAAGATCTGAAAATGTAAAACCCTTTTGAGGTAGCAATTGTTAGTTAGGAATTTATTCTCCCCTCTTTCTGTTCCACAAGAAATGAGTCACCCCCAGCTGGCAGCTTTCTCCTGAGTGTGCGTCTTTGCTGGACCAGTAGTATTCGGAAGTGTGATGTCCTGCCTGAGGCCACTGGTCTTCTGGCTATTTGAGCCTGGGCTGTTTACAATTTTCTTATCTTCTTCTCCCAAGGACTACCAGAAAGCAAAAAAAAAACACTAAATGAGAAAGGTCTTCAGCCTCAGCACAGAAACAGCTAGCCCAAGTGATACTGGAAAAACTGATATTCCTTACTGCAATAAACTTGAAGTGTGACCCTATTTCAAGCAATGGGTAAAATGGGCAGAGGCCATCTAAGCTCCAGTCTAGGGAGCCTTGTGAATGTATCTGTGGGTTGCTTATGGGTCTGGGTAAGGAGAAATTAAGGAACACAATAGGTCGAGAGGCTCTTTCCCCCATTGTTAGCTGAGGCACTGAAAACTTGTTGCCTGACATATTCATGTGCTTCCCTGCCCTGTGGTTGTGGAGACGTTGTGAGTCTGTGGGAATGTTTCATCCTTTGTCTTTCCAAAGAAATAAATTACATTCATGAGATGGCAGTTTTATAAGTTTTCTTTCTTGTGAAACTTGAACATTTTTGATTCCTTCTTTTCATGAGAATGCACAGCTTTGTCAATGCTAGCATATCCAAAATGCACACAAAGTCCTATCACTCGCACTCTGTGGTGAGAACGCATGTGTAAGATGGGGTGCGCAACATTAGAGTTTCAGACCTTCTTAGGAGCTGGTCTTTGGTATGTTAAATGTGTTGTCAAATGTACTGGGGAGCTTCTTAGTCTGTTAGCTTTCCTTTTGAAAGATATTCATTCTTCTTAGCCAGTCATCCATTTTCTGTTTTTCAGGAATTTTTTATCTCTGAATGAAGTAGGTATCTCCTTTTGATGAAGCATACTTCCCTGGCCCCAGGGCATTTCCCACAAGCATGTGTCTACAACTGTAGACTATAATATGAAGGCCAAATTTTATTTGTAAAGGAATGACGATCACTTGCTGAAAAAGTGCTAATTTTGGAAGCAAATCTTTCAAAATGTCCACTTTTCTTTTGCATTTTTGCACCCTCTCATTTTCAAACAAGCAATTTCTAGAAGAATATGTTTGAGATAAGCATGTACCACAGTACTGGGGTTTAAGCCTGCCAGCATTCCCTGTCGTGTTGGTTCTATGCATTTGAGTAGGAAGTGCCGCCTTTGACATTTTATCTGATTCAAGCCCCCATCTTCCAACATTTTTGACAGCTGAACAATCTCACAAGTAAATACCAGCATCTGGGATATGCTTCTTGCTGTATCCTACCAGGGCTAGACTGTAACAACTCTTCTAATCAGGTTTATTGAAAGTAGGGGCTATAAGAGGTTTTGTGCATATCGTGCTACTTGTTTTTATCTCCCTACCTGCCGGTATCTCACTGGTTCTGCGCAGGATGAAACTGGTACGGTAGTAGCCAGTTTGAGCTGAGCTGTAGACAAGTCCTGTTGCTGTATTCCTAGCAAAATGGCCCTTCTGCTGCTGTGTGGAGCCTCCCTTTGACTGGGGACTGTGTTTGTTGCAGTGAAATGAGGCGCCCATGAAGCACTGTAGGATCCGGTGGACCTCAGCCATTTTCTTCCCCTGCTCTAGGAACCCCCTTCCCATCCTCCGCCGGCGGTGTAGGAGCGCAGGTCGAGCAGGATGCGACCAGCCAGCTGAGCAGTCGCTCTGCATTGCCGCCGAGCAAAGGTCAGGGCTGGGGCAGCTGCTGAAGCACAAAGATTTATGCCGGGCACGGGCAGAGCTGTCCAAGCGGAGGGCGCACGGCTCGCGGCGCGCGCGGTGCGCAGGGCCGGCCCACAGAGGCTCGGGGCAGCCCTGTGAGCGGAAGCGCCTCCGAGCAATCGGGCGAAGGGGCCACCTCTCCTCTTCCTAGAAAGTTGCTAACTGTAACATGTTGGTTTTTGTTTTGTTTTTATTGGCTAGCTGTGATAAAACGTGGGTCTTGGCAATGTTGTAATGTGCCACAGGAATATAATTTCAGTCTGTGGAAGAGTTCAAGGGTGGGAGGTGAAATACTTTAGGTGGATGCTCCACGGGTTGTGCTGCCTTCGTTGCAGAAGATGCAGAGATGATCCTGGGCCGCAGTGTTTAGCGACACTGTCGCTGCCCTGGCTGTTAAAGGACCGCGGAGCTGCCTCTTTAGGAGGTGACATTTTCCTGGAGGTGCCTTGGCTCCCAGGAACGCCTGCCAAAGATCGTCTTGAGCTCTTGTGCTGTGCAGCAGGGCTAGCCAAGAGTTGCCTTTGTGTGCATTTCAGTTTTACCCTTTAATTTGTGTCATTTTAAACTTGCAGGGTACGTTTCCTATATTTCAGGTTTTAACATAATTTTAAAAGTCAATCACCGAGTTATGGGGACCAGAGACAACTCCATTATGGCATCCGGGTGGCTATTAGACGCTTCCCGTTTTCAGTAGGGGCCTCGTCTGGCTTAAACTTTGCAACTTGCTTTAGGAGTCTTGGCAAAAGCTGGAAACTTGTAGATGCCCACAAGAGGGAGCTCAGAACCTACGAACGGGAGGGAGGAAGGCCTGTGCGTGCTGCCTCCCCGCTCCTCTCCGCATGCCTTACAACTGGCAGTTTATTATTGCTGAACCTGCTCGTGTTGCTCCGTGTTCAGCGACTCCCGTCGCTCAGTGAGGTTGGGGCCAATCTGCCTGTTTCGCACAGTGATTTGCAAAATGTCGTGGGGTGTCACTGAGGCGTTTGGGAGGAGAGGACACAACCTGGGGCTGCGCGAGTCCGAGGAGGGGACTGCTTTGCAAATTGCAGGCAGACGGAGAGCAACTGATAGATGGCATTTTTGTCCCTTGAGTTATTTACGAATCTGCAGTGAACAGTAGTTTTCTTGACAATGTCCACATTTTGTACTAAAAGAACAAAGGAAACACTCTATGACCTTCTGACAGCATTTAACGTCCCATTCTCTCCTTCCCACTGATATTCCAGGAATGTTTCCTTTTCCGTTGCTTTATATCAGCCTTTCTCTTCTCGGCTGTTTGCCTGCTTCTCTCATTCTTGCAGTGTGAGACAGCCCCTGGAAACCGTAATTTGTCTGTCCCATGCAGCAGGGCTCTTGTTGACGGCTGCCACGGGTTTGGGGGTGATTTAATCAGCCTGCTCCGTGCAAACCCGGTGAACTGGGAGCGTAGGCAAACCCACTGTTTAGTGGGAGGAAGCATTAGTATTCATTCTCCTGGGAATCTGTGGGATCAAAAAGATTTGCATCAAGATAACGCAGTCGCTATTATGTTGTATCATATCGCTTTCTGCATCTCTCAATCTGTTGGGAATGTTGCTGTTTCTTTTCAAGCTATACTTGAACTAGTTCACTTTTTTTTTTTTCCAACAGAAAAGCTTACTTTCATTTTGCAATTCACATCAAGAGGTTCTTCTTTCACAGTCAGACTTCCTACAAAGCTTCCAGTAATGTCAGTATTGTTTGCATTGCTCTAAAGAAAGAAAAAAAAAAAATTCCATCTGTCCTCCCAACACCATAAAACTCCAGACAAATAGCAAATGCTAAAGATGTCTGAACAGACAATCACATGCCATTTTTCCTCCAGCATTAGTGTGTGTTGCAGACTTTATACTACTTTTTTTCTGAGTGATCATTCAGATCAAATTCAATACTGATGTAAGCCGGTGCTGTTGGAATTATACACAAAACACGAGGTGTCCTCTTCAAGCCCCGAGATCCTCCCTGCGCGTCAGCCAGCTGCGTTTCAGGCTGCCTTTTGTAAGTCCGGAGTCACTTTGCACTCGGATGACGCTCTCCTTCCGCGACGCCCGCACCTCGCGCTGCTGCCGGCCGCCCCGCGAGCCTGGCGCGCCGGGACTCGGCGCTGCTTTGCTCCGCTCTGTTCGTCTCACTTTCGCCCTCAGCCTGAGGGTATGTTGCCATACATTACTAGAAGAGCCATATGGTGTTAAACGAAAAGCCTATGCTTGTTGGAATCACAACCCCCACAGTTTTCTTTGATTCATTTTCCTAGACGTGTTTTAGGGCTGAGTCCTTGGAGCCACAGCGAGTTTTGCTGCTGGCTTCAGGGGCGGTAGCAGCCTTCGCTGGGTAAGGTGCTTAAAGAGAATACAGCCAAATGGTTGAACCGTTTTTTAACATTTCTGCTCTGAGTGGTTTTATGTGTGCTTCTTGCTCGACTATGCTTTCTTTTATTAAATAAATGATCACAAAGGCATGTTCTTACTACAATGAGCTTTCCCCTTCCTTGATACGGGATATCTGTGCAGTTTGCCCCAATCCAAGTGCCCAGTGAGGGGTGGCATGGTGAAGTATGAGCTTGAAGTAGCCCTCTTAGACCTATGAGAACAATCTCTTAGAGACTCCCTGTCGGTATTCTTGCTCCTAAATCCTATAACTCATAGCAGCTATTTCTAGGTGAAAAGCAATGAGCCATTTCCACACAGTGTAAACTGGGATTGTGCATCGAGTGCCTCTGCCTGTTGTTTCTGATGTCGGTGTACTGTGAGAAATGCATTTCCTCTTCTTTGGGACACAGGATGGCCCAAAGCATCCCATTTCATGCAGCTCTGTCTGGGAGGTCATTTTGCAATGAAATCACCCCTTTGAAGGAGGCACAAGACCAAGTATATCGCTGGGTTCAAGTAGTCTTTGTAGCTCAGGAATGCCCAGGAAGTATTGATTGCTAGACTGGGAGCAGTGGCTGCAAAGTAGGGCCCCCATAGGAAAGATGCTTTGCCTCCTTCCTTCCCTCCCTCATCAGCCTGGCGCCTTGTGTCATTCTGGTGTCTTGGCCGAATGCTGAACTAAGCAATTCTATGTTTGTGCAGTAATCAGTCCTACAAGAAAAGTCCAGATGAACAGATTCTCACAGTGGGCTTTTCTTCGTAGGTTTAATGCTCCCTAGGTGGAGACAGTAGCAATGGCCGGTTAATGAGAAAAGGTTGGTTTGTATCTGTGGAGAACAGGTTCCCCTTGTATTGCTTGTTATGGAAACTGGAACAGAAAACAGCATGTAGTATGTGTAGCCACAGGGACTATACCCATAGGATATATCTTTTTTTTTTCCCCCAAAAAAGAAAGTGTTTTTCAAGAGGTTTCTGCCGCTGATGGAGCATCAGCATGACCCCAGCGTGGCTCTGCTGCCACCTAATGCAGTGTGACCACAGTCACTGTACAGACAGCACGTTTGCTTTGCTACAGCCCGCAGTCTGTCCTGTCAGTCTGCATACAAGATATTCAATTTGAAGTAATAGTATATTTTTAGTAAATGAGTTGTTTGTGAGAGATTTTGCTTACTTGCTTATTCAATTCACTGCAGTTATTTTGCTTAGTAAGTAACAGCACTGACTCACCATGGTACAATTTTGTGTCTTTGACAGGCCTAAATATTGCATGTCAATCATCACAGTTTGTTCTATAGCATTAGGTGAGATGAGGAGAAGCATTGGAAAGACTTGGTAGAAATTGGAAGAATTGAGAAGGATGGATACTCTGGGTAATGGGCTAGAGGGTGAAAATGCAGCGGAACAGTCAGTCCATGCCTTGGCCTGCATCTTAGTCCCTGCTGTCCATGCAGACGGGCGAGGCGACGCACGAGGTGCGTGTCCCTGGGGACAGCCCGGGTGGTCACGGTCTGGGCTTCTGCAGCGCGCGTGTGGCGCCGTGTGCAGGGTACAGGGCATCTCAAGTCTTCGGCGCCGTCTTTCTGACACGTACACTATTGGTTCCATTCAGTAGAGCTGACTGGGTAATTTTCAATGACATATCTTTTTCATCTGAAATGCCAATTTGTTAAAACAAACTTTTTCTTTTTTTTTTTTTTCCCCTCCCCTGATCAAGGGAGAAAATATCAGTTTTGTTCGATTGATGAGTTTGAAAAAATTGGGATTGAAGTTTAGGAATTGTTGAAATCCTTCACTGAGTTGTTTTGTACAAGTTGACTGCTTTTCAGGTCACAACACACTTCATATTAACAGTTGAAAATTATTTTAACAATTTAAAAATTTTGAAAGTGCAGCAAACCAAAACACAAGCATTTTTAAGATGTTTTTAGTAAAGCTGTGCAATCTTGTTTATGTTGCATTTAGTTGGTTTGCAGTGTTTTCAGTTGAGATCTTGAGTTTCTTTTTCAGAGGCGAGCGAAATGTGAAAGTCTATGTCCGCACAAAATACAGACGTTTTTATTAAAAATGATAGCAAGCTGCATTTGAGTTGGCATTTGAGGATAGATTAAATATAATGGAAGCGCTAAGTGAATATATGCAATGGCCTTCCTGAGTAATTATGAATCTATACTCCTAAATAGCGGTACCTTGGAGAAAAGGAGAGAAAGAGAATTAGTATCCTTTAAAATCTGAGCATAATATACATACTAATAATACATGCTAATTTCATTCTTGGGAGGCTTCACCACTTGTGTATAGCCCCAGCCAGCCAGACTTTCCTGGTCAGCTTCTACAGGGCCTTGGGTTAACACTTTTTCCATTTGTAATTGCGAACCCCAGACAAATGCTCATTAGAGCACAGATTATGGTTTCAATTGCTGCAGTGACATAAGGCTCCCCCTTCCAGAAGTCATCAGTGGGAGCGGAGGAAGGTAATTATTGATTACTGGAAAGAGTAAGGCTGGCAAAAGGTGGCCTGGTAGGATGAGTTGGCCAGAAGGAAAAAGGAACAGACGGCTCAGCCAGTTAACTACAGCCTCATCGGGAGTGACACTGCCACAGCGAAGCAGCTGGGGACATGGCCTATGAGATTCACTTAAGGCTTTCATCAATTTGAGGGAAATCGTGAGCCCTCTGCAAGTGGAGGAACATGTGCAAGTGCTCCAAGGCACAGCATTAAAAACTAGGCATTGAGGTGACATTGAGCAATTTTAAAGTTGAATAGGGTTTTCCAGACTTAAAAAAAAATAAAATAAAATAAAAAAGGAAATTAAAAAAAAAAAGTTTGAGAGGTTGATTTAAGTGTGAGCAGTTCTGCTTCCAGCTAAACTCAAGCGATATCATGAATATGCAGTACTTGTGAAAGTCAGGTCAGGCATCTTGGTCCCTGCAGCATTTTAAGGCCAACTCGCGGGCTGTGCCGGCACCTCCACTCCGATCCAGTCAGAGGATTCCCAGCCAGTTCCAAATCAAGAAAACATGTATCCTTGCCCTGCGCTATGCTATGGTTGTGCATAGGAGACCCATTGAGCGCGGATGTGCAAGAAGGTGCAAAAACAAGCTTACTCTGTGTTTAACTCATCAGGCCATTTGTACAGCATTTGTGTTTCCAGCTGTTCAACCAACTTCCTAGTCCTGAGTCTTCAATTTCCCAGTCAAATTAAAGCCACAGTGCGCACGCACAATTCCACTATTCCTTTTTGTGTGTGTGCACATGTGTGTGGGTGCCTTAGTGCGCCTGCTTTGCTCTGCATGGTGCAACGGGAACATTAAGCTTCCTCACCAGATGTTATGGATACAGTGGAATAAATTCTGCACTTGCAGAATCTGGAGGTTTTTGGCATGGCACAGTTATCTTGCTGTTGGAGACAGGAATTGCTCCGGTTCGTAGAATCACTGGTCAGAATTGCTTTGCAAGGCAGAGTCTTGGTGTGCGTGGTTTCTGCTTGGAAAGTTGATTCCATTTTTTTTGTTATTGATGGGTCTATTGATATTTCAGCTTTTTGATAGCAGGGCTACATCACTGAGTGCTGAAGTAGCCTCAGATTGGAGGGACTGATTAGGTACAGCGGCTCTATGCATGATGACGATACAAAAGAGAACCCTTAAGAAAATGGTGGACTTACTCTCATGGCTCAAATTTTGTGCAATATACTCAATTTAAATATTTTTGACTTTGAAAGTTGGACAGCAACATCACTGCATTTTACTATGTTCATTTAAGGGTTCAGTTGGCACCTGTGAGGACTGAGACAAGGTGAAATCAGGCATACATCTTTGTTTACTTCTAAACTTGCATAGATAGGTGAGTTAAAATATTATAAACAGAGATGGACCGACATTCAGAGATTTTCTCTTAGGTTGTCATTTTATGTTAATTGAATGCCTGTGTTAATCTAATAGAGTTTAGATTTATGATGGGTTCTATACCATGTCATATTTTAATCAATACATATTCCAACATTTAGATGGACAGATGAGAAAATCTGCCTCATCTCTGCACTTCTGTTCTATCAGCTGTCAATAATTCCTAATTTGAATCCTTCAAATGATCAGATTTATGGGTTTTAGTATATTGCATTAATCACAGAAATTAACTTTTGGTGAAAATGATGTTAAAGGTCATGCAGAGTCACGAAGGAGCAGTAACTGTGTCTGTCTTACAAACATGCTTGCTTCATCTCCAAGATAAAGTGCATTAGAATATTTATTTGTGCGAATCCTGCTGATTCTGCCGGGTATCTAAGGTAGCTATGTTCCATGAGGATAACGCTGGAACAACGTGATCAGCAAAATCTGTGGATCTATGAGCGTAGACCTGATGCTCGTGTTTTTGCGCAGCGCTAAGGCTTAGGCAGGTCTGTCAGGGTCTTGTTCACGCGGGTTATTCGACGCAGACTCTCGAGAGCTCGCTCTGCTGCAGCTCGCTGTAGATCTCGCCCTCACATAGTGAGCGCACCAGGAGCCCTGAGTAGCTGGGACAGTTGTCACAGAGGCTGGGGCAGAAGAAGGGCAGATCTTCACCAAGGAGCAACTATTGGCTCTCTCGCCAAGGCTCCAGTTCGGGTTGGACCTATTGAACCCAGAACAAGGTTACAGCTCCATTGCTTTCCCATGCTTCCTGCTCTGCCTGGGATGAGCCAACATTGGCCTCGACCCCAGCAGGACTTTTTCCGTGTGGTGCAGGATGGCTGTTCCTGTGAGCTGGCTCCACTCCATTGAGGACCTCGCTGGGCATTGCTGGGGCAGAAGGTCTAATCTTAGACCATAGCATAGCAGTTGTTTGCTGGCATTAGGCCATCGGTTACCCTGTAGGGTCTGTTTTAAATTGCACATGAATTATTCCTAATGTTTTTGTAATGTCTCATGGTACCACAGCAAGAAATTGTTTCCCTTTGTAAAGGGGCATACGTTTTAAATTAGGGATGCACTAAAGGGAAAAAAAACAAACACTCAGAGATCTTGCCCTGTGGAGAGTTCAATGTTCTGATTTTTCCCCTGTAACAGCAGAGTAGTTACCCTCAATGTCTGGAAGGAAGGGTGAGAGAAGTGTGTTTCTCCAATAAACACTTAATGTCTTAGCAAACTTCCTCCGCCCTCAGTGCTGCTGGATGGTGGCAGCAGTGGCTGCCCGTAATCCGTCTGTGCTGCAGGCGCTGGCACTGGAACGCGGCGCTCCGAGCACCCCCTCTGACCACGCTGGCCCGGCGAGAGCCGGGGCCAGGGCGCCTCCAAAGCACCACAGCCCGCCCTCTGCTCACAACCCTCACCTGGAAATGGGAAAATGCAGAGAGGAACACCCTCTGCTTCCTACACTGGGGAAGCCTACCTTTCCTGAGGTTTTATTCCAGTTGGGGTATGTAGGGTGTTTATGCCCTAACTCCCCCATCCATAAAGTTTCAAGGTATGTTTGCTAATTAGAAAACAGGTACTGTTGGTTTTGGGAATTCACCATGGCTGATAGTTTTGTATATGGGGAAAGAGGGACTCCTGCAGTCACTTCCCAGCTCTGCCTTGGTTTCAAGTGAGGCTGCGTATCCCTAGGGGGATGCGGCGTCTTCCAGGAGTGGGTGCCTGGGGAGCTTGTGACGGGACTAAATCCCAAGATGTGGAAATAATAATTAGAAATCCAGTAACAGCATGTGAGCTCCATAAAATTTTCATCCAAGCCCTTTCTTGTCCATCTCTAGATCAATGGCTGATTCTAATTTGTTTCACCAAAGTAAACCAGAAATATTTCTGTGGATTTAGTTGGAAGAGTGTAGAGCTAACCGGAAAACTGTAGCCCAACATTTTCCCGTGCGCAAGAAGCCAGAATGATTGTAGGAAGAGCTGAAGTTTTACAGATATTAATTAATATTTGTAGAGTGCTTTCTAGGCTTGGAACAAAGGAAAGGAACAGTTTATTATGAATAAGCGAACTGAAGAGAACAACCATAAAATTGCAGAGAATTGACTGCAGAACCTAACAAGGCCTTTGCATCTTTAATTAATATGTTCCTGTTTTCCACAAGCATGCGCTAAGAAAGCATGCACAGAAGAGGAAAGACCTTGTCCTTTTCAATAGACAGTTTCTGTTCCATATACATAGATGTATATGGATATCTATCTATCCATATATATGCATGTAAATCTATTACAAACACAGTGTTGTCTGAAATAGAGTTAATAAATGAAGGTAGCACAACTGTGATTTTAAATCAGTTTAATAAAATTATTCATGTAGATTTTAAATCATTTTTACAGTTGATTTAACATTTCTGACTGGTTTATAGATTATGATATAGGATAGTGTTTGCATCTTTGCAATTTTATTCCAATTTAGAAACAGTGCAAATATTAATTTTTTCTTCAATAATGCCACCTTTGAGAATTAAACTTGTCTTTTCTCAATACACATTTTATGAGAATGCTTTAAATATGATTTTTAATATTTTTGAGGCCTTTATTGCACATAAAAGTTCTTTTAACTAGGACTTAACTGGAATCTGTTCACAAAAGTTTCTTGCCAGACATATGTAAATGTTTTCCATGGTTAATTTAATGGTGTGAAATACGTAAGAATTGTTCTTCGTAATATGAGACATTTTGTAAAAGTAATAAACAATTGTAAGAAATGGCACATATAAAAAGGAGTGAAACATCCCAAACAGAAATAATGATTATGGACTGGTTTTCCAGAGACAACAATACTGTGATTAAAGAAAAAAAAAGAAAAATACATGACTTAAAGGGAAAAAGGGAGGAACTAAGGAAAAATACCTATTAACAGATCTTCTGCAGGTTCAGACTACTGTTATGTAGAAAAGAATAAACCACCATGGGATGTGTTAAGGGAGTTTTCCATTTCCAAACCATCAACAACAAATTTGGAAGGAGTCAGTAGGAAAAAAATGTTCACTGTTCACAGTTTTTATTAATTCTTCATATGAATGAATTCTTTGTGTGAAAGGATTTTGCGAGGTGCCCCTCTCATTTCAGGTAGACCAAAAATCACTGTAATAATTAACAATACTGCTGTCACTGCTGGGTGAGATCATCACAGAGGATGGAGCATCAACTGTGGGGCTCCATCTCTGATGGTATATCCAGTTAACCATTGAAAAATTATTTTTCGAGTGATAAAAATTCAACATAAAGCAAGAAGTAAAAAGTGTCAATCTTAAATGTAGCCTGGCCAACAGCCCTCTGCCCACAGCGATAGAATAATAACGAGAAAAGAGAAAAACGTAAGCAGTAAGTGTTTGACTTTCTGAAATTAGGATGATGCATCTTGGAACGAGAGCTGCTTACGTTATATCTGAACGGCCCCCTTTTGTTTTATATTAAGCGCTCCAAAGTGAGGGTTTTGTTGGTTTGCAGTCAGCATGAGGACATAGAGGGACGGCTGGAACAGAAGTCAGGCCGCAGAAGCTCTGATTTTGCGCTGAAGGCGGCGCGAGGCGGCCCTACAGCTGGCGCCGCTGCTGGGGGGTATCAGCCTCGTGCCATTAGGCAGCGGCGCCAGCTGCCCGCGCGCCCGGCGCCCCTGGCCGTGGCAGGATGGCAGCTGATGTCTGCAGCGGAGAGCCAGGCCCCGAACGGGCGGCGCGCGTGCCAGGTACCGCCGCGCTCCCCGCCCTCCCGGCCCTTCCAGGTGTTCATTCCACCACGTTTCCGCGTTCACCGAACCAGCGGATGACGGGAGCTTTCATGGGTATGGGTGGCAACTGCCCGTAGGCTCGGGGCCGGTGGAGTTGGTGCCCCTCTCTGCCTCCTTGCCAGGCTCCCGCGCTCGGGTAGCCAGGGCACTTCCAGCAAGGGAAGGTGGAGATCTGAGCGCTGAAAAAGGCTCCAACGCAGCCAGATCTTAAAACGGGTCCCCTGACACTGGCTGCGTCCTATCAGGCAGTTACCGGAGATCTTCCTCGGGTGATGCTTTCCTTATGCGATGGCTTTTCAGCACGAACTAATGTGTGTAATAAGCACAAGCAAACACACACGCACACAGCGAAGCTGCCTCTGCAGGATGTTAGGGAATTTTCTCTAGGGCTGGGGGAATGGACAGTGGCTGCGTGCTCCAGTAACTTCCTCATGTTGAGACCAGACAGGCAAATGTCATCATATCTAGCTGTTAAATGCACATGGAAATATCACTTTTGTATTAATATCAAGGGGTTTATGGCAAGGAAAATACGCTTGGTGACCTATGAAGCTGTTTATAGCAGAGTGAGAAAGCGGGTCCATCAGATTGTTTAGTGACAGTCAGGTGAGATGAAAATGCCAGTCAGAACCTGCATCTTCTGAACTGAACGGGTGTGGTGAGGACTTTAAAACTGCAAACAAATGTTAAATTTACTTTTTGTTATGGATTATTGGAAAATTGGAATGAATACTTTAAAGCTGCCATAACTTCAGAAATGATAAGTTATGATTCATAAGTGTTCATGAAAGAGCTTGTGGTAGTGTGGGAAACCCCGATTTTGTTGCCCTCTATGACCTACTTTCCATAACTGAACGAAACTGAACTGAAGAAAAGGTGGTGGTTTAGGTGCATCTGTGTCACCACCAAGAGGTCCAGTACCGTGAGTCACATCCCTGACAACCATGACATGGACCTAAGGACTTAATACTGAGGAGACAAATGTGTTGCACTGGGGGTTTGATCTGCTTTTTGGCTATCACTTTGAATTCCATCTCCTATATTGTCCATCCCAAAATGCGGATTTCTCGGAAAGACAACAAATATATCCAAAAAGAGCTTTGTTTTGTTTTGGGGTATTCCTCTGGTGTTTCAGGACGTTTCATTTTGCTTTTTCCCATTCAGCAATTAATTCTACCTCGGACTTTTTGCGCTCTGGGTTCAGTTTGTGGACCTGGTGCTAACTCAAGTCCTGCCAGTAGTAAAAACACTCTCAAAAGAAGGCAACTCTAATCACAATACTGGTGGTCCACATGTGGAAACTGGCTATAAAATTAAAACTGGAAGCCATAGGCACTGAACTATTGTTCTTGTGAGTCATCATAGTAATATTTCCGAGCAGAAATTTCTGTTTCCAATCAGATTTTCAGCTGGACATTTGGAGTTGGATTTTTTTTTTTTTTGCTCCCTACTGAAAAGTGTAAGAATTTCTAAGGAAAAGAAAACCCCCTTTCTTTTTACAGTTCATATTAATCAATCCCCAAGTTGGACTGAGTTGCATATTTCCTTTAACTAACATATAATTTCAGAAGAAATAGCATTTCATATGTCCAAGGAAAGATTATGTCTGTGAAAAGAGAGCAAGTCTGAGTTTTATGGGCGCTGAGGTTGGTAAAGGAAAAAATCTCATGTATAGGGCTCTGCAAAATGCATTAAAACTAAGTATTAATACTGTAATTCAACCATCCATGCTGCAGTCAATCAAGGCTAGGTATGATAGCACTGGAAACAAAAGTGCAATTTATTTGTTCACCCAAGAAGCAGGCAAACCAGCACTACAATTATAACTCTGATCTGTTCTGAAGTGGCCTATGTAATATTTTCTACATGAGAAAAAGCTGTTCTTAACATGTTGCTTTTCTATGAGAAACAGTTTAGACAGTGCAGGCAGATGAAGGAAACTTAGGTGATAGCTAAAAAGCTTCCTGTTGTTAAAATAATCCCTTTGCTTTTATAGTTGATTCATTGGCAGAGGCATCACAGAATCACAGAATGGTTGAGGTGGGAAGAGACCTCTAGAGATCATCTAGTCCAACCCCCCTGCTCCAGCAGGGACACCCAGAGCACGGGGCACAGGGTGGCACCCAGGCGGGTTGGGAAGATCTGCAGAGAAGGAGACTGCACAGCCTCTGTGGGCAGCCTCTTCCAGGGCTCTGGCACCCTAAGTAATAATTAAAACCATCCTCTTCAATTCAGTAATCACGATGCAGGCCTGACTGTAACTGCTAGTGGAGGGTATGAAAAGTGCCCAGAAAAGTGTCTCTGTTTCAGGCCCATCAGGTGCCGGGATGGTTTCGGGGCTGCCGTGGCGCTGGGCTGTCAGTGTGTCACCGCTCTTGTGGCGTATGCGCCGGTTAGCAAGCAGGGTGCCTTGCGGCACGTCAGCTTTGACACGTGGGCACGGGCTCCGGGCTCACAGAGAGGGCTGGCCTTGTGCAAGCAACCCAAGGAGTCTTTCGGCTTTTGAATCCAAGCAAATCAAAGATCTGGCCCATCCCACGCACACCTCTGATGCCATGAAGGTGTCCTGGCTCCTGGTCCTCAAGGTTTTAGGAAGAGAATGGTAACACGTGCACTTGCAGAACAGTTTTGGAAACGTTCACTAATTAATTCTCATAATGCTCTTAACAGATATGCTTCCAACATTACTAAAAGGTAAAATGAGGTATGAGGCTCTTAAGAGATATCTCTTATGCCCTTGGATGAATCAGGAGAAACTTTGTAGAACTGAAATTAATATTACAAGCAAAGAACAGTGGTACCGACTAACTTTTCAAATGCATCTTTGTATCTCTCTGGTATAAGGCACAATCTAAAATCGGTCTAATGGGACTATCGATCTTATCTGGGAATAGATAAGAGGGGAGGGGAAAAAACAACCAAAGTAAAAATTGAGCAGGGGGAGCAATGAAAGCCTCCCTCTGCATTTTCTGCCTAGTCTCACTGGGAATTAGGGAATAACATTTGAGAGAAGGAAGAGCCATTATCATCGCAGCTTCTCAGGAAGCAGCCCAGGGAAACAAGACTGGGTGAATTGCCCTGGTACTGGGCAGCTTATGCAGCATCCTCAGCGGCGGCACAGGGTTTTCCTACACAGCACATAGAAGTCTCCGACCTCCGTGTTCTGTGAGGTTGGAGCCTTTTCCTTTGGGAGAAGCTAGAGGAGGCTGTGTCACTTCTGGTGATAGTGTTTTTCCCTCTGTAAGTGACTTGATGGGTAAACGGAGAATAGGCTGTCTCAAAGTTGTGTCTTCCCTTAAATTGGTAGCTTCATTGTAGTTAAATATAAATAAATTATCTTTGTATTACCTTTTTAGCAATTATTTTTGCTTTATGTAAGCTTGACTCTACCTGAGGAGTGCAAACTAAATTCTGTAGAAGGAAGCTAAATAGTTGCTTCCTCTGTCTTATGGAAAACTTAGTAAGTAAAGGAAATAGACAAAAGTAGAGGCTTCCATTAAGTGTATTTTTTTATTAAGTTTTGGAAGATGAACTTTCTGGAAGCTGGAAGGATGGCAATCTTGTGAGCTAAATAATTACCAGACTTCCTTCTGTCTAGGGAAAATAAAATAGATTAGTTCATACTTGATTCAATAAGAATTAATGGTGGATAACATAATTAATGCTAATCGATACATGATTGTGAAAAACAAATCTTGTCATATTTGATGTGTGTTTTTCTTTTTTTGATGGGATTGCAAGTTGGTTTGGTAAAAATAACAAGCTTGGTGAACATTTTATGGTTTTTGCCTTTCTATGATGTGACCTTCCAATAAGTACAACCTAATTCTAAATTAATGAATGAGTCTAGTCCAAGTAAATATTTAGAAATGAATATATGGTGCATATTGAACAGAATGAAAACTGTCCAACAAATAGGGCTCTTAAGATGCAAATGTGGCTGGTAGATTCAGTACTTGTTGACTTGATTGAGTTGACTTGATGAGTTTCAAGTCTTGGTCTTAACTCTAGATGGTGTAACCCCAGGAATGTCATTTAACTTTGATGCTGTAGTTTCCCTGCCTGTAAAACAGCTATATGGAATCTATCCTCTTTTTATAAACGCTTCAAGTTTATGATGAAAAGAATTACATAGTATAATCAAAGTTGTATTTTATCATAGAATCCTGAAGAATTCAGTTTCTAGTACTATATCTTTGATCCTTTTTTTTCCCTTTAATTTTCTTTTTTTCACTTTTATTCTCTTTCCTTATTCTTTGATCATTTTCCTTTTTCTCTTTTTTATCTTTCTTTTTTCCCATTTTCTTATTTTTTTCTTTCTATATTCTTTGATCTTTTTATATATTTTTTCTTTCTTTGATTTCTTATTTTACCTTTTCTTCTTTATCCATTTCTCTTTTTTCCATTTCTCTTTTCATTTTTTTACCTTTTTTCTTTACTTTTTCCTTTTTTTCTTTCACTTTTTAACTTTTAATTTTAACTTTATTTTTTTCCTTTTTTTTTACCTTTTCCCTTTCTTTTTTACTTATTTCCTTTCTTAGCTTTTTCTGTTTACTTCATTTTTTATCTTTTTATTCTGTTACTTTTTTCTTTTTTTTCTTTCTTTTCCTTTTTCTTTTTTCTTCTATTTTTTCTTGGTTTTCTTTTTTCCTTTAATTTTTTTTCTGCTTTTTTTCTTTTCTCAATTTCTTATTTTCTTTTTTCTCTTTTTTTTTGCATTTCCTTTTTCTTTTACTTTTTTCTTTACTTTTTTACTCTTTATTTTTAACTCCTTCTTGACTTTTTTACTTTATTTTTACTTTATTCTATTTTTTTCCTTCTTTCACTCTCTTTTTGCTTCATTTTTTATTCTTTTACTTTTTTCCTTTTTCTTTTATCCTTTTTCTTTTTTCTTCTTTTTTTTCTTTTTTCTTGCTTTCTTCTATTTTTTCCTTTTTTTACTCTCTATTTTTTGCTTCATTTTTTATCCTTTTACTTTTTTCCTTTTTCTTTTATCCTTTTTTCTTTTTTCTTTCTTTTTTCTTTCTTTTTTCTTTCTTTTTTCTTTCTTTTTTCTTTCTTTTTTCTTTCTTTTTTCTTTCTTTTTTCTTTCTTT
>VZSV01000008.1:9177507-9194467 GCA_013398735.1 Nothocercus julius | reverse complement strand
GCACGCGGGGCGCGTCCGCCACCCTGCAGAGCGGGAGCGGGAGCGCTGACCCCGGCATCCCGAGCGGTGCCGGCGGCTGAGCCCGAGCGGCCGGCTTGGGGTTCTGCCGCTCGCCTCCAAGCCGGGCAGTTCGCACCTCGGATCAACCTGCGGGAAGAGAAAGGCAGGCAGAACTGCAGAGCACGTGTGACCCGTATGCTACACGTGATTAAAAAGGAATAAAAATCGGAGCTGTTTGTGGCCCAGTTTGACTCATTTCTTTTTCTTTCACGGGTGGGGGGCGCGGGGCTGTGTTGTGTGACTTTGTTCCTCCAAGAGGATGGAGGGGGAAGGGGCAGGGAAGGAAGTTAGGCTCAAGGTGTGAAGAAGCAACATTTCTTCCAAAATGTGATTTTTAGTATGTCAACATTTAAACGTGAATTGTTCTGATCAAATATTTACTGCTGTCGGGACCCTTGTAGAACATTAATCTTAATTTGTTTTTCTTTTTCTCAAAAGCAATGACTCCAACATAGCTGGGAGATCTGTATCTTTAAAAATAAATAATGTAGCAGAACGGCATATTCTTTGGTATAGAAATGCTAGCCTGTGGCATCTTCTGCAACTACAAAGCAGTCTCGAGTGAACTTTCTTCCCTTTTTATTAATAATTCCCTAAATCAATGAGGAATCTTTAAAAGTTCCCCTTCATTTTACTCTTGCACTCCTCTCAGCTCTAGCTGTCCCTCACCCTGGCTCATTTCCCACTGCATATTGCACATTTGTATAAATCTGTGCGTATAATTTCGAGCATGTAGGCTGCAGCCTGCTAATTCTGCGTGCAAATACAAAGAGAGTTTTTTATTTTTTGGCTAGCCTAGGGTATTTTTTTTTCCTGAAGGTGGCAGTGAAAGAAAAAAAATAACTCCCTTTGAAGATTTAGGAATTTTATTGCAAAACAGATGGACAAGTACTGTATTTTACCCATTTCCCCTTGTGCCCATGAGCGCTGACAATGAAAACTACAGCTCCTATAAAGTGCTGATCAAATTGTGGAAAGGTGGCCTTTCCCAGCAGCCTGGCACAATCTAGTATTATCCCAGCTTATAAATAAACGGATGGGCTGAGCCACTTCGGTGTCTTTTTTTTTTTTCCTCTCTCTCTCTCTTTCCTCTTAGTCCTTACCAAGATAATTGAGGATCATAATGGTGGGAAAGGACTGCAGTCATCATTCGCTGCCTGTCAGGTATCAGTACTCATCTTCGTGTCATCCGTCACCATTGAACCACTCTGTCATCTTTCCTGAGCCTTCAGCGCCGCTCCTTCTCATCGTGTTCATTATCTCCGGCTCAGCCCGGCCCCCTCCCCCAGCCCCGTAAATGCATCTTTGTGCGACTCGCAGCCTTCTGATTATGAATCGATGATCATGTGGTGTAAGAGAGATAGATGGCTTTTAGTTCCATCTTGTCTTCTCTAATTGTAAAATATTAGTTACATTAGACTGTGTCTTTTGATTAATGGAACTTATTTGGAGTGGCCTCTCCCAGCCCTCCCCCTTCCAAAGTCCTCCACTGACTTTTGAGAATTGAGTGATTTCACTTAAAGCAGACAAATAGGCCCTTCAGCAAGGAGATAGCTAAGCTCTAATATTGTGGGCAAAGCAAGCTCGCAGAGACAGAGTTATATGTGTGTGTGTTTTTTAAAGAAAGGCTTCAACTCTGGCTAGACAAATACAGACCGTTTATTAACGTACATACCGTAATGCTATTTTGCAAATCCAGCAATTCTCATAAAGCTGCAAAACAGGACATAAGGCTGTCTGCCTTCTGAATTAAATTAATCTTAGATAGGAATTAAGAGCATCCTCACGTTCACTTTGGGTGAAACAGGTCAGTCCAGAACTTTGATGTATTAATGCTAGCATAAAGTGTTATCTTAATACTCTCTTTTATACTTACAGGACATATCATCAACCAAATGTCTCTTTCTTGTACATCTGACACTGTGAGACATTTGTCCTTTAATACAGAATTTATCTTTTTTGGCACTATTTACCTAAACATGGTCTGTTGATAAAGTCCTTGCTGTACAAATGGAAAGGCAGTTGACTAAATCCCTTATTATAAATAATCACTGTCTATCTTTCAGTGTAAATTCAAGGACATGTTCACTTTCAAGCTATCAGTTCAATTAGAAAAGGTCTATTCACTGTCGATGTCTATATCTCATGGAAATAGGAAAGCACAGTTAATAAACAAATCAAACTATTTTAAAAAATAGCACCGTGGATTATGAATTCTACTGCCCGTGCTGATGGTGACGCTGTCAGGACATGTGCTGTATAAAAATATATGCAAACAGTTCTATCTAAATTTTTTACGTTACCTTCAGGATTTAAAGCTGACCTTTGTTTCTCTTTTTTTTTTTTTTTTTTTTTCTTATTTTCAACAGTCAAATCTTTAACGTTATTTTAGAAGATGTTGCCTATAATGTATCTTCCATATATTACGATTTAAAGAATAAGTTTGTACATGTATGAAATAGTAGTTAAGCTTTATTCAATTTACTCATATATTAAAGAATAGGAAAACTTGTTTTGGGTTGTGAAAACTGTGCGTAGGCTACAGATTAAGGATGGATTCCTGCCCGCAGAACAGCGAGGTGTGAGCGAGGCCTGCGGGTCCTGGGTTTGCTGGTTTTACTGTGATAGCTGGGCAGTTCTGTATTTCCCAAGGGCACTTGCTGTGGTGCTGGTCGTATGATTTGGGAATAATCTCTTCCCTTTCATTTTCAAAGAAAGTCACTTTTTAGCTGTTAGAGCTATGGAAAAAGCTGGAATCCAGAAAGCTGGAAAAAGTCCAGAAAGAAGCCCAGAGTATCTTTCTTCTCTTTCTCTCTCTTTTTTTTTTCCTTTTTTTTTTTTTTTTTTTTTTTTTTTTTTTTTTTTTCTTTTTCTCTTTTAAATCTCATTATATCAATCACATTTTATGGAATTTAAAGTACTTGTTTTCAGTGGCCTGAGTCTTAATGTCCAAAAGCTTTAGTTTGGAAAGGTTCTCCTGCAAGGTCGAACTCTGTTCTCATTTATTCCCATGCAACGCCATTCATGTGTTTGTCTGAGATCAGAATTTGGCTCCTGATGAATATTTCCACACAGTATTTACCACCCTGGAAGGAGAGATTATGTTTAATGGCAGAATTTCAGTTGACTTCTCAATATGCATTGAAGTGACCTTTAAGCTAAACCAGAGTTTAATTTTTTTTTTTAGTTGTCCGTTTAAGTACATTTATAGGCCTCTTTGTTCTGATTAGTAATATAGCAGAGGGATAAAAGTTCCCCAGGTCAAATTATTTGTTGAAATCAGAGGAATTGCATGGCTCCTAGAGAACGCAAATATTTTGGCCCCCGCTAATGACTGTGTGCGTTAGTTTTGATACAAAATGAATTTGGTCTATACACATAGACACCCAAGTGGGTATCAGTTTGCCGGAACGCCCAGATCCCGACACTGGTTTCGTATAAGTAGCCTTTTCTCTGGAAGACGAGGGAAGACAGCGAAGCTCGCCTGGGACTCAGTGGTGCCTCTCGTAGGCAGCAGGCTGGTGGCTCCAAGTTCTTTTGATGTTTCCAAGTTGATGTTTCCCAGTATTGCTGCCCATTATGTAACATGGTACGTTTGACTTCGTTTTACATAGTTATGGATCGCTTTTACTGAAAACTGAAAATCCCCAAATGCCATGAAAGCAAACGCAGCGATCAGTGCAAAAGGGACGTGGGTGCAGAGTGGAGCAATGCGACGTGCCAGCTCTTAGCCCCGAGCAGATTTTCATGTGTCTTTTATCAATCTTTGTACATAAGGGTTAGGCTGCGAGGCCTCAGTGCAGCCGGCTGCTGAAACTCGTGTGTCGCGTGAGCGTGTGTGTGCGCCCACGCAAGCCTACGGCATCACCTATGGGCTTTATATTATGCATAAGCCTAAGCAATTTGCTGAATCAGGGCCTAAACACTGAAATATTCTTTAATAGCTCTGGCTCCACAATGAAACTCTAGAAGGCACATTTTCATCGCAGTGTCTCTCCATAAGACTCATCAATGATAATGGAGTTACATTAGGCACATCTAAAGTTAATTATACACTTACCTCCCTCTTGGCCCTGTGTTTGTCAAAGAGAACATGATAAAAAAAAAATCATCTGTCTTCCAACATCTATTTTTATTTTTCTTTGAATTTTGATCTGCTATCTACCGGGTGGAGAAAAGGGCTCATGTAGAAGACCTTGCTTAGGTAGGTTTGGATGTTTGTTGTGAAGGAAACCTGCCAAAGAATCTACAGAAGGCAAAGGACAAAAAATATTTAGGGCAGTTTTTTAATAAATAGTAGCAAGGCTCTTCTGTTAGATGAAGTAGGTGTCTGTCAGGGGATGCTGACTCATTTCAGAGTATGGGCTCAAGGTCTGCTCAGACTGGAAAAAAAAGTGCTAGTGTTAACCAGAAACTCAGCAATGGATAATGTAGAGACAAAGTTGAGCGCAGCATGTTCAAATTCCAAATGTGTTTGTTTTTACTTTTTTTAAACAAGATTGTACAGCTAAATATGGTTGACCAAAGTCCTCTACCCTAAATTGTAGGTATCTGAATAGCTTGATTATCTCCATATTACTGCAGGATGCTTGGTTTTGTCTGGGAATCTAATGCCTTTGACATACTCCAGTCTGCAATACCCAAAGTGTGCTCCGTGGGTGACGCATTTTCACGTGCAACCTCACCGTGCTTCTTCAGGATGACAGCTAAGAAAAACGTCACTCTGGTTTTTAATTGGGGCAGGATGCAGCGTTGCCCCCCCAGGACTGATTCCTTGCTGGGGATTTGTTCCACGGGGGTCCAGTGAGAACCCTTGGGGTTCCCCGTAACGTCGGCTCTCTTCCCGGTGTCCGGGTGTGCTCTCGTGGAAGCCGGAGGGAGCTGCACCTGCCTGTCCAGGGCACAGTTTTGCCCGCAGGACTGTGTCTCCCAACTGGCTCTTCTTTCAGACTGTCTCTTGATTAACAGTCTGTTTGCAGCAGGCTGGGGCCGCGGAGGCCGCGTGTGCCCCTCCATTCAAATCTGTGGCAAAATATTCTATCGAGAGCTACTTAATAAAAATCAACTTGCTCCAATAGTCATTGAGAAATACCTCAACTGTTAGCAATCAATCGAAGGCTGAGTTTGAAAAAAATACAAAAGGACATCAAAGAGGCTCTCATTCCCAGTCTATTGCTCTATTTAAGGGTCCTATAATTCGGTGAGGTTGTGTGCTAAATAATTTGTAAGCCTTCAGAACATCCAGGTTATTGTTTGTGGACAGATGGTGCATCACATTTTATTGCTTATTCCTTCTGTGGTTTCTCATATGCAGGACTGATGTGCACTCTGAAGTCTTTGTTTCCTTGCTAAAATCTCTAATCTAAAACAGGCAATCAAGCACACAGACAGTGCTTCAGAAAGCATAATCATAGTTTTAAAAGGGGGGGGGAACATTTCGACTGCAGTTAGGAAGCAGATGTGTTCGCTGAAAACGCGAAAGGTTATCAGAAGTATTAAAATAGCGAATTATATGTAGAATTGGGAAGCACCGAAGAGAGCGTGTGCTTTATTTGAACGGTGCGGGGTAGGTGTGCCTTTCCCTGGAATACCTGCTTTGTATCCCGCTGCGGAGGAGCGGGCGCAGGGGAAGCTCGGGAAGCTCCCCTGGGACTGGCAGCCTTTGTCTCTCCCAGGCAAGTAGCAGCCTCGCTCTGCTCCCGCAGCCGCCGCTGCCCTCAAGAGTTAAATCATGTTGATATACAGGAAGGAAATGAAATAGACTAACTCCACTCTTTTCTTCCTACGGATTTTTCTTTTTATTCTGAAGATAGAATTACTGTTTGTAAGCATCTGAAAGTCATTAGTGGCTCTGCAGTCTGTCAGGTGCCGACGCAAAAAACTGCTGAAACTGAACGGGTTCCTGTGCAGAGTGCTGGGAATTTGTCATGTGCTGATGAGCAGTTATAATAATATATGAGCAAATCACAAGCATTCTGCAAATTAATCAAATTTTTTTCCCTTCTCCCTTGTCTCTGGGAGAGTGGCTTTGCCGGCAGACGTAGGTGAAGCAGTTTTACTCACAGATGGTAGCTCTGGCATCAGATGGAATTTATATAACAGTAATTCTGATTTCCTGCCAAAGTAGCACTGAAAACACCAGGGAGATTGTACAAGACAAGTCATGTGGTTTTGCTGAGGTTGTTGTGGGAAGTTTAAGGGGGGAAATCTCAAATTTTCCTCTTTGCATTTATTGTTTTAGCCTGAAGGGCCAGAAATTGTACGCCATTCTGCCATAGGCGAAATCCAACACATCTTTTTTTATGAATTGCGCTGAAAGAGTGCTTCACAGCTGTTGAAACTGCTGGCAGGGGGAGAGCCACATGACTCCTTATCCTTTCTCTTTCCTTACAAGGATTAAAGGAGGGAGGGTTCAAAAGGTTGTTGCACTACATGTTAAAGTGAGGCAGGGTCTCCCTTTCCAGGAAGCGATGCCATGTTCACTTACTTTATACTCCCTCCGGTACAGCGAAACAGAGGAAGGGGGGGTTCTTTCGAGTGCTTCAATGAACATACAGGCAAAGACTCTTCTTCCTAATTAAAAACTGTGGTTTTTTGAATGAGGCTAGTCAAGTAGATGAATATTATTAGTCGTGTCTTCACTGACATTTCCAGTTTGATCAGTAAAAAGCAGAAATGTGTTGGCTTTTTATTTTTTTTATTTTTTTTATTTTTTTAACCCATTAAGGGTAAGTGCATGATGTACTTGTTATACGGCCACGTGTGTGAATTTGATGATGGGTCTGATCCTGTTCAGACTGGTGTAAATCAGTTAAAATTGCAGTCCCACAAAAAGAATGCGAGAATAGGCTCGGGCCCTATGGCTTTTGAATAACACTGTGTTTTCAGAAATAAAAACAGTCTCTGCTAGAAAAATATTGTGATATTTTTATCTAGCAGTGTATTGAGTAATGCATGGGGCACAGCAAGAATGCTGTGACAGTAAAAGAAAAAAATAGAGGAGAACAGAACGGGAGAACTTTCAGGGAATGTTTTTAATAAAGAGGTGAATTCTTTCTGCAGTAGGAAAAA
This sequence comes from Nothocercus julius, assembly GCA_013398735.1. Taxonomy (NCBI): domain Eukaryota; kingdom Metazoa; phylum Chordata; class Aves; order Tinamiformes; family Tinamidae; genus Nothocercus; species Nothocercus julius. The sequence goes on along the minus strand of VZSV01000008.1, from coordinate 9,187,336 downwards.
TGATAAAAAGATGGCGTATCAGCTACATTATGCAACAAAGTAATGCTGCTGTGTTTTTATAATGTAAGGCACTGCCCATTTGTTTTGGTTTACGTGACTGCAGTGAAATAAGTGGATTAGACTGAAACTTTAGCATGCTTCATTGCAGCTGGTTGCAGACATCTGTCATTCCTCAGCCATACATTCTGGATCATGCCAAGAAGAAAAAGCAAAGTCTGACACCTTTCATTTTAGAGAGCCTTTTATAGAAGAGAAAAAGAGAAGGGGAGAAAGCATTTCCTTTGTGACTTAATAAAAGAGACACTTTTTCTGTGACAACATCAGCAGTACTTTCCAGAGGGAAAGGTCCTGAAAAGTTAATGCTCAATTTATTCTTTGCAGCCTTTTAATTTTTACTGTTCAAGCTACTGATTTGTTGAATGAGATATGATAAATATATATATTCTCTGAGTGAGTGCATATGTTATGGATAAAGATACCTTAAGTGTATTCCCACCTATGTACAAAACGCACCCAGTGAGCTATAGGTTATTCTGAGTGCTCCCTCCAAATGCACTCAGATTATTAATTCAGTGCAGTGATGGCATATAGTGCCATAATACTGCTGGTAATGAGTTGTTCTCCAAACTGCACTCACAAAATCCCATAAACTGATAATAGTAATGTGGCATGATGAGTGGGGTTGTGAGCTACCCATGGATAATTTGAAATATTAGCTGTTAGTGAGCTGGATATTTATTTGCTTTGTGTTTTGTTTTTCCTCAGTCTCTTTACTAACATGTCATTGCGGATAGAGCATCATGAATTACATGACAAGTTATAATGTGACAAAATACCATCCAAATTACCCAAGTTACATAATAAAGCAAGAGCTAAAATTATAGGAGAACTTTCTTATCTCAAGTGACATCACAGATGCAGAAAACAGTTATTCTAGGTACCACTTTGGCTAAAGTCATAGCATGTGAATAATTCCGGCTCTTCAAATTCAGGTGCTTTGTGTGACATGGGACAGAGAGACTCCCAGTAGACAACAGTGGTTCTTCACATGGTGTAAACCGCGTGGCTGTCCCATTTTAAACCAGCCGAGGATATGATATGTTGAAATGCGGGCAGGAAAATTTTAGAAAGCTGAGGATGAGGGTCTTTTTTAAATTCCATTCCACAGAATAGAATAAACAAGGTCAAAACTGTTTCCCAGAGCAAAAGGGAAAATTACAAATTGCTGGGCAGAAAAAAGAGTATATGGTAGTGAAACGTAATCCCTGACAAGGCCTTTCCTGTTAGCAACTCTGAATTGCCGTGATCACTAAATGATCTTGATTTACTAAAATCCCAGCACTGCCAGTGCAGCATTTATTCTGGGAAATCATAGGTACATTAAATTCAAATAGTGCTTCATACCAGAAGTTCAAAATGCTCCCTGAAATAATAAATATTTACTGAGATAATTAAAAAAAAAAAAAAAAAGAACAGGGTATGGAAAACTTGTGAATGACCTAGTAAGAAAACTGAGATATTTTGCTCAAGGGGCTTAGTATGTGAATGTACTATTATTGATGTGATTAAAACACGTAAAGGAGTGAATAGACATAACAATTAATTGTAGTATGTAATTAAAGACAAAGGTGGGACTGCAATACGCTCTCTAAACATGTAATTTTGATAATTAGAAGAACTCGATGTTGATAACAATATTAAAGAAGAGCCTGCTGCTTCCCTGTAAAATCCATTTCCATAGCTGCAGTTTACTTAGGTCCACAAGGCACCTTTGAGGAAGAGGAGGCGCGGGAGAAGGCCGTGATCCGTCTGTTCCCCTGGGCTTGGGTGCTCCTGCTCTCCCGGCAGGTCCTTAGGCAGCTGCCGGCTGGTCCTTTGGCACTCGGTGAGACTCGTGGTTTGGGCATGGCCATCGTGGGCTTGGCGTTACGGAGGAGGCTGTGACGGAAGAATTTATAAATTGCCCAAACCGTTTCCGTTAGAGATTTAGTCGGAGATGGCCGACTCCTTAGAACAGGTACCCACTGCCCTTGGCAAGCACTCTGTCCTCTACTTATGTGTATAAACCCAAGTAAATACATATGAAAAATTAAATGTAATTAAATTTAGCAAAGCACGGGACAATGATAGTCTGACATTTCCAGCTCAATCAATGACAGCGTTCCCCCTAACCTCGTTTGGAGCGTGCTGAGGCACTGGGCTCGTAACTCATGTTGTCATGTCAAAAACCAAAATGGTTCAGGGGTGTTACGGGCACCGGCTAAGCACGGGATGTGCGAGCAATTTAAAAAACACAGCTCATTAAAAAGCAAAATCTTAAGCTATCCTTTAGGAGAATTTTCACTATACAATATCGCGTAATGCTTGATACTTATTTAAAAGAACCTTTTCAACTCTTCTGATCCATTTCCCTCCTAGATCAAAAGTGCCTATGTGCAAAGCTTGCCCTTTGGAAAAGGCACGGTTGCACTTTCTGTGCAAAGTGTCCAGGGCTGAAGAGTCCTGTTATTTTATCAACAATCAAAGTGAGCTTTTCAAGAGTTGGGAAGTGTTTGTTTTCCCAGAAAGTGCAAGTCCCCATTATACCACAGGCAACTCAGCTGGCTGTTTCCTCATTTTCTTATATTTAGTGTGCTGTATACGGCTAACAAGTTCCCCAGGCTGCTTCCTAACAATAATAATCATTTCCATATTCTACATGAGAGAGGTAACAGAAATGTTAACCTAGTGAGGTTTCCATAATGTGGTGACTGGTTTGGTTAATAAGGTAAAAGCATAGGTATGAGGAAAAATGCTTCTTTTTTTTTTTTTTCCTTTTTTGTTTTTAAAAGAAGCTTAATGTGTGATAATAAGGAAGTGTGATCTTCCGAGACAGGCACTGGGCTACTTCTTTAAATGCTGTTTTTACTTTTTGGGGAGGAAGCGTAAAATATATGTGATCTGTTAATAATAAGTATTAAAGACAAAATTTGGTATTGGCTTTTGCATTTCCCTGTCATCATTGGTGTATTCATTAGCAAGCTGAAGTACCTATTCAGAAACCTCAAGGTCTGTATAATATACTGTATCACAGAGAGACTCCACCTTTGATTATATTTCAAGAAGGGCTTATGGGTATCTGAGTGTTCAATCTGATCCAGTGGATGGATTTTTTTTTTTTTTTTTTTTAAGTAAAATATCCTTGTACCGAATTACAATTAGGTGTCTTTAATCTCTTCCTCCTGTGCCGCCAGTGACAATGCAGTCAGGTAACAGCCTGGTGGTGCCTGTGTTTGGGGGAGCTCCATGTACCAGTGTCTTTGCTCCAGCTTGGCAAAACGCGACACAACGGAGGGGGTGAAAGGGGGTGAATTTCAGTGTCACCGGAAAGGGGGTGTCCCAGGCTGTAGTGCCCAGAACTCCCTCGCTCTTCTCGGCAGTTCTCTGTGGATCACTCACCTGGCACCAGGGCCACTACCAAGTTGGCACATGGATAAATGCTACTAGTTTAGGGCAGTTTTTCCAGAAACTCCTTCTCCAGATGGCAGTTCCACACCTTGAGCCCCGGACCGCCCTCTGGAATGTCTGTCTCTACTGGCCAGAGGGAAAATCGGGTAACTAGGGGTCTAAGGCAGAAGCCAGCGCAGCATGGGGTGTCTCCTGGTTTGTGCCTCTTGCGATGAGCAACTGCTGCAGTTACTTTTAGGAACATTTGCAGGCTGGAGCCTGTGGTAACAAAGCAATCCCCTTGAACGGTGTCCGGGGGCTGCCAGAGCTTTAGTGGCCATGGGAAATGCAAGCTCAAGCTTCAGCGTTTGCAGGTGAAAATGTTCCCAGGCCTTCCTAAATGCACGTGTTTCTCTTTTCTTTCTTTCTTTCTTTTTTTTTTTTTGTATGCACATTTACATTAAAATGGTCGAGATGTTGGACAAGCCATGTTGCTTTTACAGTTTTTCCTGGTCAACATGAAGTAGAGAGGTTTTTCTAATTTCATTTCCTTTTTCATAACCCAATAAGCATATAAACTTCACAGAGTATTGTAATTTTCCCAAAAGACCATCTCGGTTGGTCCTGGACCTGTGTGTAAATAAATACATACTTTTCAATTGTTTTATAAAAACTTTTATTACATATATGAACCTGATTGGACCAACTTTAATCTGTCTGGTATTTGGGGAGTTTCGTAAAATGAGTATTGTGAGACCAGTAAAATGGAATGGCTCAATCAAAGCTATTATTGTCTATTGGACAAATATATTTATTCAGCATTTTCCCATCCATACTGTTATGCTCCCTATCAGAATGGCTGCTTTAGAGCCATTCTGGTTTCCCGGGTAATACATACAGCATTTGAGATGTTTGCTGTAAATGTATTTATGAAAATTTGTACGTAAAAAAGGAAATCACACTAGCCAAGTTTTAAATGAAACTAGTTCTTCCCTTGCAGATGCTTGTTATCGTGCTGTAATAGCGTAACTTTAAAATGGCAGCATTCCCCAAGATCCCCAGGACCCCGAGACCCTGAACTGGGGAAGCCAGGAATGGAGGCCGATGGGCACAGCTAGAGAACGGGAGTCATTCTGAAAGCATTTTTCTTAAGTAGAAAGCGCATGGCCCTCATTGCCGGTTATTGCTTCTGAGATAACGTACCCTTCATCTGTTTAAAGATGATTCCGCCTCAAATATGAGTTTGCGCAGGAAAAAAAGATTTAGAGCAGCTCCTCTTAGGGAGCCGGGGACTCGCAGAAGGTTTAAACGCAGCTTGCTGACTTTGCACCGGAGCAGATGTGCGATTACATGGACCGTTCCACCAGCGATGTTGTGGGACTGAAAATCGCTATCCGAGAGGCAGTAACAATCCATCCTGAGCCCCTGCAGCTGGTTTGTGAGGGGCATCTGATCCTGGCCAGCGCTGGCCCAGGTCATCTGGGACTGCTGCAGTAGCCCGGAGACTCGCGTCCGCATCCCGGGAGCATCCCACGTCTGACCCGGATGAGCCATCTGAACCGAAGGCATTTACCTCCGAAGAAGTCGGATCTTTGCGGCTTTTCAAGCCTTCCTTAGAAAGGGAGTAATTTATTCGTTTTAAAGAGGCAATGGCTGTTATTTCCTGTTTCCACCAAAAGCGTGTTCTTAAACTAAGCAAAGAAATCTTAAATGAGTTAGCTGTAGTGCACAGTAGTAAATGCTATAGCCATTGGCCATCCAGGGGGAAGCAGGCTGTCAGCTAATCATGGCTATTTTTGCATTTTCAGGGAACAAATGTCATACCTAAGAAACACATTTTATTCGTGACTTAATTATAATTTATACTACATTGCGCAGCATTTGTTTTCTGTTCATCATTTTATTGCTGTTCTGCCTTTTCCTTAAATTTATGCATTAAACTGCGCGCGTGTGTGTGTGTCTGAATGCGTGTATCTGTGTGTATATATGTACACATATGCAATATAACAAAAAGTGGTGTAGTGGGGACAACAGACGGCTTGTGTGTGATGTATTATTGGCATTTTTCTTTCAAATTACCGTTTTCTTGCTGCTTTGGGAGAAAGCCATGATTTTGCTGTGATTAGTACACTTTTAACAATCTGGAATAAATTCTTGATCTTATTCATGTGACTTGTCCAATGCCCATTTTTACATTTTAGTGCAAACCCCTACATATGTGCCTGTAATACCACAAAAATAAGATGTTTCTTTGTGGAAATTTTTATAGAATTTGGATGCTGATCAAATATTTTTTAGAAGTGGAGAATTAATGCAGCTTGACCATGTAAATGTTTTAATGAAAAAGCCTTTAGCATTCATCACTTTCTTTCTCTCTTGTTTGTGTATTCCTTTGTGCTAATCTTAAATAATGGATCCATATCAAAGTTAATAAATTAGTAACTATTAGTAGTGTTTGGATTACAGTAAGTAACCCAGTGACACTGTGTTGACATTGACTTTTTATATGGTCCAATAATAATTTTTTTTTTTTATAAAGATAAGACCAAGTAAAATAGATCTGGCAAATATTTAAATCCCTGGCAACTCACTCACGGGCGATGGCTTTGTTCAAATCCCAGGCCTGGCTTTAAATACAGTTTCCTCTAAACGGTCATAAAACCCAGACTTTGAGATCTGTCGTTCTCAAAACCTGCCTTTTCAGACTCCATTCAGTTGATGCACCATGTTGGGCTGCATCAGTCATGCCATGTTACGAAACCTAACGCAATGTGACTGATGCAGGCTGACGTGATGTGTCACAAAGCAACATATCAGATCAGAAATTTGAAAGAAAACAAACTTTTTTTTTTCTCAAAGCCTAAATTAACAAAGTGGCATATTTTTTTAAAAAGGTGGAGTACTTTGAAATGATGAGGGATTTTTAAAACATTGGCCACGCAGAAAGATGCTCTGTTGTGAGCAGAACGTACCCTGCATCCCAACTCTTTATTCTCTCCAGTGTGCAGTCAGAACTAGACGCAGACGAAGTCAGCTGAGCTCTGCTGCTGTTTCTGGGGCTCATCTGGAAAGGTTTCCATCACTCGTGGAGAGCTGCCCTCAGCAGGTGCGGGAGGTGACCCCCCTTCCCGAGAAAAGCCTTGTCTCCTAAGAACATTAGTGCTCTTGGAATCTAGCTTCCATCTTCGGCGGTTTATTTATTTATTTTAATTTCCTGCAGCTCTTGTGAATCTCTGTGTCAGCCCAGAGGATTACAGAGTCTCTTTGCACACTGCGTTGCACGCCTCACAGTGCATTTCTTCCCAACAGGATTATTTCAGCTGCAAGTCGTTTATTGTCCTCTATCCTCACTTTTCCATCTGAGAAAGATGCACCATAATTTGCTCTTCTTTTTGGCCCACCTCTGGTCTAATGCTCCTTACTACAAATGCAATGCATTACACATTATCTCCTGAGCTATCAGGAAGATTTCTTTTTTTAAAGGGCTTTCAAATAATTTTATTGGAAGATATATTGTAGGCAAAATATACATGAACTATAGCTTACTAAGAAAGAATCTACCAACCTCCACTAGATAAAACATTATAAATTTATTGCCAACTTATCTGGGAAGGGTTATTTTAAGAGCCTGCTGCCCACAACAAGTTTTGAGCTATAATTAATGGATGGGTTACCTAAGAGAAATGGGCATTTTCTTTCACCCCTTAGTTACAAGCAAATTGCAGATATTGTTATCTTTGCAACTGAGAATAATCTCTAGTTTTTGTACTACTTCTGCTGTAAACAATGTACCACTTGCTTTTCTCTGACCCTCACTCTGTATACATATTTATATATTATTCATACTGGATTAAAAATGAATGTGCTCTTTACCACAGTTGTACTGCATAGTGACAATACAAATTAACTTATTGTGTACTTACTTTTCACAAGGCAGTGATGTGAAATTTTGATGGCCTGAAAAAGTAAGTCGTGGGGGAGGCAATGCAGAACCAAATCCTTGTAGGTGCATTTTATATTGTCTGATTTATTAAAGTGCACTGAATTAATACATGCCATTCCCCATCTATGTATGCAACTGCACAGGCTTGAACACGGTTCGGTAGTGGGCAGACAGAGTTTGTTTTTATTCATGCATTTATTAAGGGTTGTTAATGCCGTGCTTTGTAGATTCTTTGTTTAAAAATTGCCTTTTTCCAGGAAGGAATTAGGATTGTCATTTAACAATAACTACTTTTGGGCAAAGCATTGAGAACAGCTCAGTGGGATCGCACTCTCTTCAGGTGAGGCTGGTGATAGGCAATGTATCTGTGATGTTTGAGGGGAAACTTGGCATCTGAGGACTGCCAGGCCCAGAGCTAGGAGCTACAGGAGGAAGGAATTGGTCGGAAAAGTGCCGGGGAAGGGTGAGGTGGCCATGGCTCAGGGGGGAGATTTTGGGCAGAATTGTGAGTAGTGGGGCAGTGATATCTCCTCGTTATGGAGGTGGTGGTACCTGCATGGGGCAGGGTAGGCAGTGCAGAAGAAGCTTAATTCAACGTCTCAGAGGATGCAAGCGTGGCAGGCTTTATCTCTTGGAGAAAAGGGAAAATAACTGCAATTCATCCTGGAGCAAGTCTCCTTCCTCTTCATGGTTTTGTTTGCAAAGGCATCTGGGCACCTCCCCGGCTGGGATACACAGGTGACCCTGCATCTTGGCCTGGGAATTAGTTGGGAGGGAGAAAAAGAAGGCAAGAAGGGCTCCAGAACCCTGATATCCATCCTGATGGCTTTTCTGAGATGAAATACTTACTGTCCCTGATAAACAAAGGGAGAGATTGTATGATTTTATTAAACATTTTTTTCCTGAGATTTCAAATACTTTTGTGTAAAAAAGGAAAAATCAGATTTTGTCTGTACCTCTTTCATACTCAGACAGTTTTGTGAGTGCTTTCAATGGTCAAAACCATTATATTCAAATTGTTTCAAATATATTTATAGTTCTTTATTGGTTTTTAGGGCTCATGCTAAGAGACACTGGGCACACCCTTGATGATTTACTATTTCCTCATACCTTTTATTTGAAATTTTTCTGTAAAAGCCAAATTTCATTTCTGTAACATTAACTATGGAAGCTTTCTCACTGCTACTGCAATGAAATTTTCCACTGAAATTTGACTTTTTAAAGATTAATAGCATACAGACTTCATGTCTTTTTCCGTACCGAGTTGTTGAGGGAAATGTTCTTTATCCCAAGAGAGGATATCCCGAGGAGCGGACCGCTCCACGCTCCATCCTGAGGTCCATGCAGAAGCACTTGTGGCCGCGGCGCTTGAGGGGAGTAGTGGCAGTCTCAGCGTGTAAAAGCGAAGGGTGGAGGGGACGGCACCGTCGCTCGGTGTTGACATGGGATGTCCTGCGCCCTCGTTCCGCGGAGGCTGCCCACGGCTATGGGCGTGGGGCTCGTGCGGCTTCGCCCCTCTCACAGCAGCCCGAGCGCTCCAGGGCGCGGGGCCTTCAAGCGGTAGCGTTAATTTTACCGTACAAATGGCAGGTTATTTGAGCAACCTGGGGCGCCAGGAAAGCAGCAGAGGAAAACGCGCCCCTCGAACGTGGGTAGAGAGTATCGCGTTTCCCCTATCCTGGCCTTATGTAGATGGCCTGGCGCATTTATTTATTCATTTATTTGAGCAAATTAAAGCAAGCTAAGCGCATTTGACCTCAGATGGTCTTGGTTTAAGTTAATTTGAGAGACAAAGCTCATAAAGTTCCAGTAAAACACATCAACAACTTCCCAGCATAGGTTGAAATGTGATTGCTGAAACATAACCTCCAAAACCAGATACAGCATGGAGATTCAGAGTTACAATAATCTGAAAAATATGGGAGAGAATATTGATAGATTTACTAAAAAGCAGTGTATTTCATTCATGCCTTCATTTTGCAGTTGGTTGCTATTTCATACACAAGTCCTGCACGTATCAGATTTTGTGCATTAACATTCCTTTTCTAATCTAGCTCGGACATTTTATTTTAAAGCTGGTGATAACCTCAGGCCCTAGTCCAGCAAACACTTACGGGCTTGCATATCTTTACTCACAGGAGTAATCTCACTGGGGTAAATGTTTGCAGGTTTGAGGCCTTGGTTATCTCCATCCATTATTTCTTTCCATTAAAAAGTAATCTGTGTGATTAAAATAAAACATACAATTCTTTACTCAGAAACCCACCCAAAGACAGAGTATGTTTATTAGACTAAGGGTCTGCACATTGTCATCCTTGAATTGCACTTCAATAAAAAAGATAATTAACAAATATAAAAGAAGCCTCTCTATTACATGCTTGCACTTTATTTACAAGAGTTTAGTTTGGATCAGAGAGTGGCTGATTTATGGCTGGGAATGGGATGGGAGATGAAATAGCT
>VZSV01000008.1:9092507-9172507 GCA_013398735.1 Nothocercus julius | reverse complement strand
TGCCGTAACGCAGTGTTGAAGCCACAGCCCGGCTGGGCGCCGAACGCAGGCGCTGCCCCAAGTTGTGCAGCTCCTCACCTGTTGCCGGCAGTGCTGCTGGGGGCCGTGCGCTTTGGGGTATCTTTTCTTAACCCAAAGGGTCTCAGCAAACGGAGAAATTGCAGGAAAAGAGGAAGAAGAAAATTTAAATGATCCCAGAGTGAACTGTTTTGCTGTTAATACAGAAATACAGAGCAAGACACATTTAATGGGCTCTATTTTTTATTATACTATGCTGAATAATTAAGTTTGAGGCTAAGTGTCACATAGATTTATCTTTTAATTAAAAAAGCATGGTTCACGCATATTTGAGTGGTAGTCCAAATAAATGCAATATAGAAATTTATGTTTGTTTATCTAGGTGTTAATTACCTAGAGATTGTTCTGGATTACTTCTTTTTATAAAGTGTCATAGGCTCATGTCACAAGTAATAAAGCTTAACAGTGGAACCTTATCAATTTGCTAACTATAATGCTAGTGTGACCTGGAGGAAAGGGAAAAAAAAACTTTGGAGCTGTTCTCTGCATGCACCCCGCTCAACACATAAAAACTGCACAGCCAACAATGCAATCATTTTTAAAATGTTCTCGTAAGTAAAAGTACAAATATATCTCCAGTGTTTTACAGCCTTTCATACATGTAATTATTTATATTACACACCGTTATTTACTCCTGCGTGCTGCATGTTGTGCAAAGACAGACGTGGTAAGCAACAAAATGTAGTTTACCTGGTGGGCAAGCTATTCGTTTAGTGGGTGAAGTAACAGTTACAAACACGGAACACTATATTTAAAGCAAGATGTAGCAGATGCAATTTTCTTAATATTTTACAGGTTTTACAGTGTTTCTAGAAACCAAGAGGATGGTGAAGGCAAACGAAAATCTAAAGATAAAAGATCACGTATTTCTGGGATGCAAACAGAGGGGAAAACAATGCGCAGATGCAAATTGTTCATCAAATTCCATATTTTCTTTGTTTATGAGGGGAATGTATATCACTGGGGAGCGATGCCGAGCCCCGGTGGTGCAGGCGAGCACTGCCCTCCAGCCTCCCCTCTACCGTGGCTGGAGGGACTGAGAAATCTCTTTATTTTTATTTATTTTTTTATTTTTTTATCATAGGTGCTAGCACCCCTGTGGTTTGGTTTAATTGCTTATGCATTTCTTAGTGTTATGACAACTTCAGATAATCGCTGGGTTTGATGATGTGGCATTGTGTAGCAAAAGTTTCTGAGAACGTGCACTTGGTGATATTGTAAAGAAATCCCTAAGATCCACTCTCAATGCTCCTGATTGTTAATTCCTCTTGATATACAGGTGCTCAAAATGTGAAAAAGTCTGGAAGAAGTGTTTCTTCTATTTATCACTGCCAAGTATGCCTACAGACATAGGAACTGCAGGCTTTGTCTCATGTGCAGACAGTCATAGTAGGTAAGCTACATTTCAATAGACGAGGTGGAAGGTAAATCTGATCTCCAAAAAGCTGCTGAGTGCTATGTTTTTCGTGATAGTTGAAATATTTTTAATTTTAAAGGACTGAAACATATATAGAGAGATGAAATTGCTATTTGTATAAACATATATGTGTATATATAGGCATATATGCAAACATACACATGTTGCAAACCAGTTTTCTTTTAGAAGGAACTTGATTTTTAGCTCTTAACTCCATATTTAGTATCCTCATGTGCCTGATTTTCAACACTGCAAAGAAGCCAGTAATGGATATTCAGCATTTCTTGAAGATCAGCCAGATAGTGAGGACCATAAATATGGACTGAGGAATTTTTGCATTTGAAAATCTGAGCCACAGGATGTAATGAACCACTGTAGCTCTTGAAATTCCCTCTCAGTAAAGTTGAAACAATGCAATAGTGAATCAGGCCTGTTATTAATGAAGTTGGAGAACAAAAATCTCTGTTTGAAAGAAAGAATTTGTGGAGAAAATAGGTCCTTAAGTCGTGTGAGATATTACAACATAGAATATGTGATTTCTCTTTAGGTTGTGCCACTGTTCTTCCTTATTTTTTTTTAGATTTTATTCTTGGGAGAATGTTTTCTCAATTGTTTTCTATCTGGAAGAAGTTGATACATGAATGAGTGCAACACAAGAAACAATAAAGAAAAACGGAGCTATTAATTCTAACAGAGAAAATACTTCTTTTGTTAAAAATCTCTCATACAATATCTGTGACTGGTGCATCCATCTTCACTGGCGAATTACTGTTTCTGATTTGTGCTGGTCTTTCATACGCTGCCGGTGGAAGCCACTACCCTGTTGCCATTCAAGGGGACAAGGACTCAGAAAGGAGCTGCCTGCTCCTGGCCAGGACTGCTGGATACAAGTATCTCCAAGCCTATTTAGGCTCAACCGGTATTGGCATTGCTATTGCTAAAGCTATATGCATTGTGGAGCGATGCATTGATATCTGTGAGCCACTTTATTGCTTTCATTTCCCCTCTCAAACCTTACTGATGGGACTGGCATGATGCAGCCCAGCTCACCTATGCAGTAAGGACATGCTCAAGTTTCAATTAGATTTGAAAACTGGAAGACTTATTTGTTTTTCCCAAAGCCACTGATCTATCCCATGCTTACACCGAATTAAAGCTGTCACATCCGTTTGATTTACAGGAGAACCGCCTCATCCTTGTTGTTCTAAACGTTGGGTCTGTAATGCCTGCTCCTTCCTCAGCCGATCTGCGGTGTGGAGGGAAGGGGAGCAGGTCCGTAGTGCTCGGCATGGCTTTGGTGGAAACGCGGAGCAGCAGTGCTCATTTTCCTTGTACTGGGGAGAGGGCAGTTGTCTTCACAAAAGCCAGAGTTAAGCAGTCTGCATTTGCAATTAAGTCATAAAACATTGTGTTTAAAGTAATGCAAGAAAGTACCTGATCCAGGTAGTATTTCCATGTGACAGAGCAAGAGGGGAATCGGCCTCTCTCAGGTTGACCTGGAGGCTGCCCAGAGCTTTGTCTCCTCCTGGAAATGTGGCACCCGAAGGTGTGCCTTGCTCCAGTGAAAGTCCTGAGCTCCCGTAGCCGGGCTGAGGGCCCCTGATGTGTTGCCGGCTGCCCGCCAAGTCCCCACCAGCGTTCCTACGTGGTGTTTCCCATTTAAGATGTAGCAGCAATCGCCAAGGCGCAGTCAGTGCGCGGAAACGTGGTGCTGGTCTGTGAACCCAAAACTGGAGAACAGCGTCTCCGTGGAAAACCAGCCCTTCATTTCTTCCACTTAAAACCGTTGCTAAATCTCCTCCTGACATCAAAAGCGCTGAGGCTGGGGGCAGTAATGAGACTCCGGTGGGAATGGAAAAGTGAGCTAATATGGGAAAGTATTTGGCTCAGCAGAGAAGAAATTCAGACCTCGTTAGGTCTTTATTTTCAGCTCACACTCAAAATGCTCTTTTCCTCCAGTGCTTCAGAAACTGGTATTTCAAAGCAGGATTGCGCTACTCCGGGGACTGCAGCTCTGCACAGGCATTTGCGCTGGACCATCTCCTCATCCCCAAAGCACCAGCCCGGGTCAGGTTGGGGGCAGCTTTTGTCCGAATGGGCAGGAGGGGCAGTTCCCGCTGGTGAATGTGCGGCCGCGCCAAAGAGCCTGGTGGGTGGGAAGGTGTCGTGGTGGCCGCGGGGGATAGCGGGGCCCCATGGTGGGAGCGCGAGGCAAGAGGAGATGGAGCAAAAAAGGCACCGCTGTGAGCAACTTTCCTTTCCTTCCCGACGCTGGATAATGGTGAATTTCCACGCATGATAAAGAAGTAGTCTCAGATCCTGTCTAAATACTTGAATGTACCACATTTCCTTCGCGGTGCACAGGAATCATTGCAAAAGAAAAAAAAAACGAACCCAACAAATCCAACCCATGGTAAATTTAAACACTGATTTGTAACGTTTGCTTGGCTGCTATTTCTTAGTAGCAACCGACGTGTTAATCACTAGTATATAATTAGATGTCATTTTGGAGCAATTCAAAATCAAACAAAATCTCAACATGTTCAGAACATGTTGTGAAAGTTTACATTACAATTAATTTATGATTATCCAAATGTGCATCCAGTGATCTTAAGTCTTCCTTCATACATTACAAAGGAAAAGAAAGACAATTCCTATTAATATACACACCCCTCAGTGCCAGAAGGCTCCAGAGAAAAGAATCTCCTTTAAATAAACGTACAATTGAAATTCTATTTAAACAGCTGAACATAAGATGAAACCATGGGATGAATCTGATAAATTAGCCACTGTATCCTCAGACCGGTCTCTATTCTTTTCTTGGTTTGGGGGCTCTGCAATCACTTGATTTTTCATTGCTGTGTCTAGAGCAGATAGAAGGTTAAGGAAAAAGCATAGGTTTTATTTCACACCAATTCACCAGAGCAATGAGTTAATTTCAGTACATTTTCCTGAAAGCAAAAAGCAAATACAACCCTTTGTCCCAAGTGCAAGCCAACGCCATGAACTGCTGCCTCTTCTCCGTCCTGTCAAAATCAAAGGAACAAGGATGGTTTGTGAGTCACGGGAAATACCGGACACAGGAGAGGATCCGGCCAAAATGCTGAATTATGATCATATAATAAACAGACAAGCTGTTGTGTTAGGACACAGCAACAGGAATACTGTAAGGAAAGTTTTAAAAGCACTGACATTCCTATGATTTGTTGAAAACAGGATTAATGAAGGTAAAAAGGTTAAAAATGGCTGCACTTAGCTCCTCTGCTTCTAGATGGAGGAGACCTTGCTATCCTTGCTCTGCCGGAGCAGTCTGCCAGCTGACCTCGAGTCTGTCTCTCTGTGCGTGGAGCCAACGGATGCAAACACAGAACAGAGGGAGTTTATTTTGGGTGTAAAGATAGAAAGCTATTTTATGTTTTAATTGCCCACAACAAACAACAAATGCTGAAAAAAAATGCAAGCAAAAGTCCTGTCCAATAATTTAGTTCCTATTACCTCAGAATCCCAACTTCCTAACTATTTCAAGGATGTTGTTAGCAGAGGAAGGCATATTTTTATTTAACATCTTTATTAATGAGCAAAAGAAAGAAAGAAGTAAACACACTAATTACATTTGCAAATGACAGTGCATTAGTAGCTATTGCAAACATCACCGAGGATGAAGAAGTAATAGAAGAAAAAAATGGGTGAGAATACAAGATTTGGCCTGAAGAAGCGCAAATTTGCATCTGAAGCCAAAATAAGTGTCATGTGTGGACAGGCCCTGGAGGGGAGACAGGGGCTGGTGGCGTGGGAAGTGCCATTTGGCGTTTGTGGAAGGGGGAGACCCAGACCCGACACCTGGGATTCAGGAGCAGACAAAGAGCAAGTACTAAATTGTGAATGGTACAGGCGGTGGGAGCAGCGGTGGGGCCGTCCCTAGGGCTGCACCCCTGCCTGTCCCTGCCCGCTGGCATCCTACTGCCAAGCAGGAGTGGGATGCAGAGACCTGCAATTGCCTCCAGCTGTGCTTCCCTGGGGCTGGGGAAGAGGATTAGTGATTATCCCCAGGTGTGCTTCCCCAGGGATGCAGAAGAGGAGGGGAGTAGTGATCACCTTCAGGTGTGCCTGCTTGGGGATGGAGAAGGGAGCAGTGAGCTGGGAGTTTCCCTGCGGCAGCAGTAATGGGTAAGTGACTAAAAGTTTTAGTGTTGTTGGTCTGGAGTTACAGAGGACGGTCTGAAAGTGCAATGAGATAAGGCTGAGTGCAGTCCTGCTTCTCGGACACAAGTCTGCTAAACTCTGTCATAGGATCCTGAGGGGATGGGTGTGCGGGTGGCCACTCTGGATGCAATGGGCAGGTGAGGCTGGGGGGCAGCTGAGGGGCAGGAGGGCCAGGGCTCCTGTGGGTGTTCAGCGTGGTGCGTGTGCTCCTGCTTCTGTGCTGTGCTGCTGCTTGTGGATGTGCAAGTGGCCAAGGGAGCTGTGGCCATGGGTGCTTGTGTGCCAGTGACCTGCGCTGCCTTGTTGCCTTTGCCGTGGTGGGCGCCGTGCTAGCAGCAGTTCCAGCTCGTGCCGGGCACGGTGGTGACACTCGCTGCAGCATGGCTAGCGTGCTGGCTACCGAGTCATGACTGTGGCATCAGTGTGCGTTAGGCCACGTGGCAGCGGATGCGGCTCTGGCAGTGGGGGGCAGAGAGGCAGCTCTGGCGCTGCCCCTGTGTGCGTGGGCTGGAGCAGGGCTTGCACGTACGTTCCTGGGGAAATGGCCTCCTCTAAAGCCTGTGCGTGTGGTGCACGTGGAGTGGTGGGAGCCTGGTGCTCTCACGCTGACTGACCACGGGTCCTGGTGGGTCTTTCAAGGGCCTGGGCACCATCTGCTGCAGGTCAGGAGCCTTTGCCAGCCGTGGGCTTCTCTGGACCTGGGTTGGAGGAAGTATGTTTTCCATTCCAAGCCATCATTTTGAGAGACTTTCTGAGCATCCTTGGCAAATCTCTGCTGACCCAAGCCATTCTGCAGTTCTGTGAGCAAGCTGGGTGCTGCCTCCAAGGAGGAAGACACCTCCTGCTCCTCCTCCTGCTCCAGTGTGGTAGAGGGTGACGACTTTGCCATGAGAAGGTCTCATTCCCTCCCTCTCCCATGCGCTACCTGCAGCCCCAGGTCGGAGCTGTTGGTGTGAACCGAAGCTTCAGCTGCTGGAGGCTGGGCCGGAGGAGGCGTGCTGCCGGCTCTGCCGGGGAACTTGGCTCTGCTGTTGCCCATTGCCCGTGGTGGGACTGGCACTGCTTGGGGTACCGCTGGTTTGTGCAGCTCCACGCTGGGGAGACATGGGCACCCATGGCCCGGCTCCTCAGCATCTCGTGTTTTGGGTGGTTAACTTGATGGCCCCGCTCTGGGGACCTGCAGCATCCAAAATGCTGGCAGGAGCAGCATAGAAGCATAGATCCGTTTTTAGTGGTGTGAATTAGGAAAACTGCCTTCCCCCGCCCCCCTTCCAGTTGTGGAATTGTTCTAATACATGTGTATCTTTTTTTTTTTTTTTTCTCTCTTGACCAGCTGTGGCTTAAAAAAGATTTCATCTTTAAAAATCCAATTTTACAAACAGTTAGTCTTTAGTGTGGACTGTTGCTTTTTAGTAATTTGGGGAAAAAATAATGGCTGATATATTTAACTTTCAGATGCAGCTACTGCATGTTTAAAGCATCTTTTTTATAATTTTATTGTCAACAATAAGGGTTGAGCACTGCAGAGATTCTGCTCTTGCAAGCTTGTAAGATTAAAATCATGGTATTTCTGAAGGGGCTGTTAAAGTATCTATGGAGTTGTCTCCTACTGCATGTTTCTGAACTAATTTGATTAATATATACTTTGAATATCAGCACAATGGTTTTTTTTTCCAACAAGGCAGAAAGCTCCAAATCTAACACTAGTATTATTGCAGATCCAGGAAGAAGATCTAACTGTGCTTACTTTTCATTTTACTTTTTTCCTTAAATACAGCTAAAGAGCAAAGACTCTGAATCGATGTAATGTAACTTGAAATGAATGGGTAATCAGCTGCAGTAAGACCTGCCACAGCTACAGGGTCTGGGTACGTAGATTTTGCCTCTCTGCAGGATCAGCTTTCTCTGACTCCTTTTATACCAGTATCTCTCTCCCTTATATGAGTTAGTGTGTGTTTAAGCTGCGAATAATGGTTGAGCTCATTCCTGCCTGTGCAATACTGCATGCCTTTAAAGCAGATCCATATTCTATATGGGATAAATAGCATTATCCGTTGATATGCTTTAAGGCTAATGAACCAGAGTCTACCATCTGAGAAGCCAGATAACAAGACATGTGTTTCTCCACTGGTTTCTTTTGATGCATTAATTAATGAAAACTAAGACCCCTTTGAGTGGGAAATATACTTCTGTAATGTCTAGCTAGATTCAGGAATTTTCTTCACTGTTACTCCTTAACATTTGTTAATGTGCATGGGGGGAACAAGTCTCCCATCAATCTGTAGAAGGCTTTTATGTGCTTCAGAGGTGTGTGGGTGAAATGCAATGTCTCAGCATCTTGCAGGGGAGCAGCCAGTTAACATGACGAAGCAGGCGAGATCCAAACTCTCCTTGGCTTCTCTGGCTCCTTCCTTCCAGCTTGTCTGTGTGCTGATGACCTTCCTGCTGTGCCCTTGTTAGGGCAGCGCCTTAGGCCAGTCTGGCTTGCACAGTGTCATGTTTGCACAGCAAAAGCTAAATCCCTGCCCATCAAGGCGGAGATTGAGGAGCAGGTGGGAGCTGGAGGGCTGGGCAACTGAGGATGAGGGGTAGAAGGGAGAGTGGCTGCTCCTGGCGTGGATGCGTGGTCGAGCCCTACTGGGGCACCGGGTCTATGGCATGTTTTGGTGACTGCAAGGGGATTTCCAATGCCACCTGGTCTTTCTCACAATTACAGAACTGTGGGCTTTGCTCTTCTAAATCTGGAAGCTGGATTCTCCCCAGTTGATGCTTTTGTAGTGACTTAAGGACTCCTGCCAATTTCAAACATGAAACAGTTGTAAAACTGGCTTAGGAATCATGAGATTAAGTGAAGAGAGAGAAAATAACTTTCTTCTGGCTTTTTGATCCTTTAGGGTATCTTAGCAGCATCCTAAAGTTTCCCTTGCAACTCCCAGCTGGATTACAATGGCTTCGCAATAAAAGCGGACTTGGGTCTTAGGTAGGCTAAGGCTGTGAGTGGTCCCTGAAGCTCAGGACCTTGCAGTATTTATTACTTTGGAGAGGGAGCAAAAAGATGTCCTTGGTTTATATGAATGCAGGATAATCTGCATGCTTGCTTCTGAATAAGTGGCTACTTCAGCATGTCACAACACAAAAATCAGTTGGGGGGAAGGCTTTTTTCAGCTTCTCTGGTGTGCTTTCCCAGTCTGAAAAGCTTTCTAACATGCTGTGCTCCTTCACTGATGATGCCCCAGTTCAGAGGCTTAACCTGGGGCATATTCCAGCAGTACCTGAAATACCCTTTGGTGTAGGCATTGCCCTGTAGCATTGCATTCTGAGTTGCAAGTTATTCCCTTTAGAGCCCAGGGACTGACGGTTATTACATCATTAAAGGCCTGCAAAAACTGAGGGAAAAAAGTAATTGGTTTGTTGCTCTGAATCTCTTGGTGGGATTGTCGGGGGAGGTCAAGTGGAAGGTTTTCAGCTTAACTTTCTGTCTGTGTTTGGGACTGTTGGCATGAGTCTAAGCTCTGTGACGTACCTGCAAGCTTCCCAAATGCATTACTACAACACACCTAGCTGGGATAGCCAGTAGGTCTCTAGGCTGGGGTCAAAATCTTTCTCCTCTGCAAAAGGGTTGTTTTATATAGTACATGGCAAACTAGGTCTGCTTTTTTGATCTTAGTAGGTTGTCAAATTGTGCAATTTTATGTTAATGTAGACTCTAATGCTGTATATTAACTCCACATACTGCTTTCCAGGAACAAAAGGAAACAAACCATATCTTTCCCTCCTGTTGTGACTTTCTTGTGCGTTTTGTTATTAATTAAAGCTACAAAAGCCTCTTTGTTGTATGCTTAGAAGCTTCCTAGTTCACCAGCCTTAGTTTTGGGAGCCACTGAGGTTTTTTAATTCTGTTCCTGTCCCTTGCTCCCCTAGTCAAAATGGTTCTTTTTTTTTTGAAGTCTCTAGTATTCTTATCCCTAGTGAACATGCCGTAAATTTTGCTCATCTCTCACTCTAGCCTTGCCAGCTCTTCCTGTTCACCTCTACTCTTTCAGTTTTTATTTTCTCTATTTGTCATTTTTTGTCTTTGGTAAGGACATAATCTGTTGGAAAGCTATCATAATTTCCCCAGCTTCTTGGCAATGAACATACGAAAACTTTTTTTGTCTGTGTGTTTCTCTTTCCCCTGCTGTCTCCCAAGGCTTTGATACTTCCAGGTTGAAGCTCTGAAACCATCATGATAATCTTAAATCCTTGTGGTCTGATACCTTAAAGGTCTTGGTTGAATTATCTTAATCATCACACTAAGACAGGTAGTCTTTGATATCTTCCTTCGTTTTGCCTGAGTCATAAGCACCTAGTCTTTAATCTATGGGGCTTTCAAGGTTTCTTTCTGCCCACCATATAGGGTGCCTCAGTTCTTGGAGCATCAGAGGAGAGTTGCAAAAGCAAATCCTTGTGAAAGCTCCTGCTCCGCCTATACAGGGAAGCATCAAAGTCCTCTGTGGCTCTGAAACGTCACTCCTTTTGTCAAAGTGCTTGGCCAACTGTTTCAGCCCAAAACATGGCCCCTCTCACCAACAGGTTGTGTGTGGGTTTGTGTGGTGTGGTGGTGTTTTTTTTTTTTTATGGTTTTATCTGATCTATGACTATCCTGAGTCAACCTTCTGTTTTTTTGATAACTGATTTAGCAACTTGAGTCTCTGAATAACTTGTCTGGGAGATAGAGATTTGTGTATTTCCAAACCGCGTCAGTCTTACTGGAATTTAACATTAGAAGAAATCAATTCATGGTTTAATCCAGAGAATTGTCTACTAAGATCTAATCTGCAATTCTAGATAGAGAAGAACAAGGAAATAAAGCTTAAATATTCTCCTTGTTCTGACAGAGCCACTCCAGACCTTTGCTAACTTACCATCAAAAGGAAACATATTCCTTCAGGGCGTAAAGCTGGCCTGTTCTTCCAGTGAGTCCTTTATCGACTGAAGCTGGAGCAGGACTAAGCTCTAAGGCTGCAAAGCCGATCTCTGCGTTTGATGATATTGACAGAAGCTTTGAATAAATGAAAGGCAACATAGGTACTTTGATAAAATACGACTGGCCTGTTTCCAAACAGTCTTCCCGAGTGTTCCGGACCTGAGTGTGCCTTAGACCTGAGGAGGTGATTTCTCAAGAAACAGCAACTTCAAGGTATTCTTTGATGCTCTTCAGCTGTTGAAATCCAAAGCCCTTTTTAAAGTGGCAAATATGTACATACTGGATCTCTTGCTACATAAGAAAACATTGGTCCATTAGTTCAGATAGTGGAACTGGAAGTAACATACAACTTTCTGGCTTCTGACTTCCATTAAGTATGGCCAAATTGTATTAGATCATCATCTATAATTAGGTCAATTTTTCCTAATCTTTGCTGAAATGGCTTCAGTCTGGTTTACAAATGAACAGTGTTCTTCCACACAGTGGAAGTTTTCCACTGTCCAGTGATACATGAATCAATTCAATAGTAAGTTAATGTATAGCATATGCTTCATATTTAGGTAGTTTTAGTCTTAAATGATTATCTGCAGGCTTTTTGTTCCTCCTGGTGTGCACCATGTGTGTGGTGCGAGTGTTTGTGTGGTAATGCAGCCATTAGAACTTTTTAATGCCCTTGTGAACCTCTGCAGCAAGGTCCTCAGGACCTGAAGATTGCTTAATGCACCCGTATTTAGGCTAATTATTAGTACTCAACAGAAGCTGCTCGGTAACGATGGCTTTCATTACACTGTGGTAGCTGAGTAAGCCCCAGACGTGTGCACTATTAGATTACAGAGCTCTACTTAACACCAGCGTTTTTCATACGGGAGATATTCTTTCTCATACCTAGGTATGATCATAAAGAACACTTGTATTTCAGGTCGCTTTAAATACTAAATCCTTTCAGCAGTGACACAGATCTCTTGTGATACTATTCTTCAATCAGTCTTAATTACTACTCATAGAGTCCAATTTCAAGGTCTCCTTAGGTGTTGGTATTAGCTAATATTTCAGTATGTAAGGAGAAAGATAAAGCTGTCAGTCTCATTCGCCTTTCAAGCCCGTATCTCTCTCTTCCCCACAGAATGCAGTAGGGCTAAAACCTTCTTGTTTAGCTTGGGGCGAAACACACCCTGCAAAAGCAGAGAAATAATCTAATTTTTTCAATGAAAGTCAGTGCCAGTCAAAGAACCTTTTATATACTTGCACTTAGGGTATATCAAAAATGTACAAATAGTGGTAACCCCGGCATATCATGTACAAGATTATGAAAGAAAGCCACATTAAGGGAGTATATTCAGAATGTCTTTGAAATAATGAAGGAGCTGCAAATGCTGCTTCATTTTAATGTTCCTGAGTCACTGAAAATGAGGAAATTATTGTCATTTTCATTGGTTGAGTTTCTTAGATTTTAATATATTAATATTAATGCTGTTCAATTGTCTTCGTTATAAATAGCCTCTCACAAATCTGAGTGAGTCCCTTTTTTAGCTTTGATACTAAAAACAAAAGTAGCCTGAAAGAGAAGCTGAATACCAGTGTTACGTGTAACTTCATCACAAAACAGAAAGAAGGTGCTCAAGCACTGGATCTCCTCCTCCTTCCAGGAAAGAGTTAACACAAAGAAATAAAATCAGATATGTGTAGCCTCCAGACGTCCATTAAAGTGCAGAATGCTGTTTTCTATCACAGATTATATGCCAGATGTTCAAACTATCTCTAATCATTGCAGATGTAATGGAGTAGAATGTTGCAGTTTGTGAGTTTACTGGCATTAATTCTGTATACTGCACAAGGGAAAAGATTTTAAATATATAATTATATCTCATTAATACTCAGGTTTTATTTCCTTTCAATGGAACAGGACTTATTAAAGCAACCATTTACCGCATGTTTTCTTTTAGTGTTTGGCCCCAGTATAATTCGGTGTGCATTGTACTTGTAAATATGTGCTAACCTGAGTATCTAGGAACACATACTACTGTATATAACTCCACTGGTACAAACCCTGCTTCTTGCATGTGTGAGATGCTTCTATAATGTCAATTGACAAAGAAAAAGACCTTATTATACACTGCTGTTTTAACTAAACGCTACTTACCCTTTTTGTAGAGTTGCACAAAGATAAGTGCTTGATGATACTTATTTGCTTATGCTGGAAGAGAATTGTTCAGCTAGGTGAAGTGCTAGTCTCCTTTCTGGCCCTCTAGCTGCCTCAGGCTAGCCCCAGTAGCAGAAGGCAGGCACTAAAATGATGCAAGCAGCTTGCTGGGGGCTTTCTCCTGTGGGAGGATCTGTTGTGCAGGACAGCCGTCCTTGCTGGTGCCCAGGTGGGCTGTGCTGAGGGGCAGCTCTTGCTCTTGCACGCTTGTGGGCTGCTCCATCCTCCTCCGTATGCGTGCCGTAGGTTTGATGCCGCCTCACTCCTGGCGACCATGCGAGGCAGTGCTTGCTCTGCTTCCTTCCTGTGCCAGGAGCATACTTTGTTCCTATCTCTATTTAAAACTTGTCATGGACCTAAGAACAACAGCTTTGGGTTGTTCCTGCAAGGTTTTTGTTTCCTGACCTGAGGTTTGTGTGCTTATTGTTGTGTTATACCTGGGCACATCTCACCATGTAGTACTTTGAGGTTCAAGGGTGGTGTTTCTATTCTCTTGCACATTGTCGTCCATTACCCAGTGTTGAATGAACCACTCAAATATATTTTAATATGTGGGATATTCAGATGCTGTTTGGAAGCATGGGAGGAGAATGTCCAAAGAAGGAAACTCACTTATCTAATTACTAATCTTTTTTACATATTAGTAACTAAGAATAGTCGTTTCTCAGCTATTTCCTTGCCAAGTAAGCAACAGTCATAGAACGTAATTTAGGTGCTAAAGTTGTTCACCATGTGGGTGATTCTGCAGTGCTCGCTGCTGTGTGGTGGCCTCTGCAGGTGAGCCACATCATACTGATCACTTTGACTTTGATGGGAATATCTTAAGCTCTGACATGAAAGTTCAGGTTTATGTAATAAAACAGATTTGTATGCAGGCAACAGGTTTGCTGCTGATGCCTTAACAGGATTTGATATGTGTATGGTACATTTGATTAAGAAGAAAAGCTGGCAATTTGTTCTACATAGTTGCATATAGGTATTTCTTTTGAACATAGGCGACTGACCAGCTGCACACAAATCAGGCTGGGTATGGAAAGCTGCTGTGCTCCTGCTCAATCACCCAGGGTAAAGAGCTCCATTTAATTGCTGCTCATTCAATAGGTTGGCAATAAATAAGTCACTTTTGGCTATGGTCTCATAGCACTACAGCTTTTCCTGGTGCTTGCATACAAGAGGTGGGCCTCCCCGCACATACTTTGCCTTGAAAGAGAACATTCTTAGATATTGATAATTTAATATATGTTTGTTTACATGTATACAATAAAAAATAACAGTATATGAGTCCCAGTAAAAAAAATCAAGATTTTCTCCACCAAGATTACATATAGCCATATTTCATTCTGTATATTTTATTTACAAGATGCTTTAATGGATATTAAAGGTATGTGCTTCTTGACTGTAGCAGAACAGTTATACTCTGGCCTACTCTTCTGTAATATTTCATGTGATGTACATAACACGTTGTATTCCAACTAATGAAGTAATTAGCAGAAGAAATGCGGATGTACGTTATAAATTCAGTAAGGAGCTAAATAGTTAAAAGATAGTAAATGTGATAATTTGAGCTCTGTTCCATGTGGTCCAGAGATGCAAGACATCAGCTGGAATTTCTCTTTTCAGAAGTGCACAAGGATTAAGTCAACCAGGTAATTTGCTTCACGAGTGAACAGCACTTCTCATCACAAAATAAGCAAACAAAAAAGGACACAAAACAAACCTGGCTAGCAATCTCAAGAGCAAGGAGGTCAGGCATGTTCTCTTGGCAAAGACCTGCAGTGTCTGATAAGAAAAGAGAGCAATTTTAAAATCAATGCAATATTTACTGGAATACTGAAAATCATTCCTACTTTATTTAAAGGGATGTTTCATGGGTATCTATAAATAAAGGATTCTTTGCTTGTATGCCAGACTCTTAGAAACAAGGCAAAGATGCGAGACAGCAAAAAAAGGTCTGACCATATCAGCACACAGTATGATAGACTGCCCCTCCAAATGACACTTTCATTATCAGTAAATTTATGTTCCTATTTCAGTCTGTAATAATGACCATTCACAGCAAAAGCATGGTGGCTGTTAATGGACAGGAGTGGGGATAAAAATTCATTAATTAATGTGAAATTGAAGTATTTCCTCCACACACTTTGAGCAGCCAAGTATTTCACGGCAGATCTTGGCACCCGAGTGCAGGTATAATAATTATACACAATTTTCAGTGATTAAAAGGTTGTAAAGTAATTTTAGATACATCTCAAAATTATTTATCTTATAAATGAGGATAGAGTGAATACGAGCTGAATCGTAAGTACCGTTGCGGAGAGCCGCGGCGAAGCGCGCGCGAGGGGAGACCTGCCCCACCGGAGCGGTGCCGCCGCCGGCTTTACCGCTCCGAACAGCACGACTGGCAGATATGTGCAGCCTCTTATGTAACAGTAATTTAGGCAATAAGCTGCTGGTTCTAGTAGCGCATCGCCCTCTTTGGTTGCCTGCACACGTGTACCTGCTGCTGAGGTGAGGAGAGCTTGCTGTCAGACTGCAGCGTGCCGTAGCACGGGCTGCTTTTCGGCTCCCTGCTCTTATCTTGTCACCTTAAAAATAAACAAGTTGCTCTGCTGAACTGGGCAGGGATTCCAACTGTCTACCTCCAGCTGCCATCACTGCCAAGACCAAAATTCCAACTTAACCTGGTTGCCAAGTAAGTTTCCCCTTCCCTCCATCCAAGGGACTTGCATGGTGAGGCACAGGAGCAGATGCAGTGGTGTTGTGATTTGTTTGGGTGATGAGCAATCCAAAATTGCTCTTTAAGCTCTAGAGACAGACGGTGAAAATGGGTGTCTCTCCACTGCTGAGTTCAGATATAAACAGTTTCTGCATGACAGCAGGGCTGTGCTGGACATAAATGGTGTAGGAATTTCATTTGGCCTTAAAATGTAGGAATCTATGCCAAAGCAAAATGAACCCCAGCCTTAACCTGAAAGGAGGTGATGGTCAAAACATAGTTGGGAGTTTGAAATGCCCTGCCTGCCTTTTGATAGGTTCCACATTTCAAGACAGAGGAAAGCATCTTTGGCTGCCCATCTTTATTTTCATTTAGCCTTCACTTGGAGAGTGAGGGAAAGAAGCTAATGATTCATTAACTAGTTCAAAAATCAAACAGCCTCAGTTTAGAGAAAAACCCTTTTGTTTGAGGTTAACTATAAAAATAGCCAGTTTTAAAACATATTTTACAGAATAGGAGTGTGCTAAAATTTTGTCTTTTAAGTATAGTCAAACAAAACTGTTACTACCATCTATTCTACATATGTCTAATGAAAACCAGCTAGCTTTGCCCGCCTCAGATTAAGCATGATTATACAAATGAAATCCAGGAAAGTATACGATAAGGATCGAAATGTAACAAGATATCGGGCATGTTGCACTGTTTGAATTGCGTGTTTTCCACTGGATAGAAATGCAATGTTTTGGAAATTTCTTCTGGTATGACTGTGCTAATAGTACTATAAAAGCGGTGGAGGCTGTAAAGCTGGTATTCTCCCAGTGAACTAGAGCACTTATTTCTGTCACCTTAGAAGGGTCAGCTTGTTTCTGAGCCAGACTAGCCAGCAGTTGAATGTGTTAAAAGTACAAAATGAGGCTTACGAGCAGGAAGAAAATAATTCTAAAATGCACTGTGTCCAGCTGTACTTAGTCTCTCTTCCCGAAGACCTGAAGATTACCCTGAAGAGAGGGGAAGGTTGAATTTTGGTGGCATTGTATTGATCTCCCCAGCAATCCATGTATCTTAATGTGAAGCTACCGAGAGAAGGCTTAGCTGGGCCCCGGGAAGCTTCATGGTGTGAAGAAGTGCAGACTTTGAGCACAGAGCTCTAGGGAGCAGGGCAGGGCTGAGCCTTTACCAGTAATTTCCATCAAAAGTGTGTTTTGGTATTTACGTTACTATTCTTCCTAGAAACTGGAGACTGAAGGATGGTATTTTATAACTAGTATCTGTTTATAACCTTATTTGTATCTGGCAGATTCAACTCCATATATAATGATGAAGAAAGCCACAAGAACAGAGATACAGGGCTTACTCATTTAGAAGTGGAAGATACTTGTTTCCATGTTGCAGAGATACAAATTAAAAGGACAGGTGAGCTCCCCAAAGTCATCTGTTCATGTCAACAAATCAAACATTAATGAAAAACAAAGTTGAGTTCTTCCTGTGGTAGATTTTCATCAGTGTCAGGTATTAAAAATGGCTGTGGAATTGAATCTATCAGTCATTAAAAAGCTCTGCCTTCCTCTCTAGAGTGGAAAGTATCACTGCTGCTTGCAAAGGCCCATGCCTGTTGTGATCATCCATCAGGATGCTTCACACCGTGTAAACGAAGGTGAAGCCAAGGTATCCAGCCAGTGTCTCCCCCGACAAAACGCAGCGCTGGTAAGGAAGCGCGCCCGTCCCGGGAGGCACATCGGCGTGCTGAGCACACAGCAGCAAGCCTTGCTGCTCTGGCCTCTGAGTCATGCTTGGTTTTGTTAGCTCTGATGACTTAAGGCCGACACCTGCCCAAAGATCTAAATGTTTGAAAGAGGATGCAGGTGTGTAGGTCTGAAATGGAGCTTTGCAAAAACTTCCTTGAGAAGAATCCTAGAATGTATATGGGTATTTTTTGAATCTTTTGTGGAAAATGGAAGCACCATCAGCCCAGAACACTGTATATTTTGTTGTCAGAGCATGCTCTGGAGAGGTAGGAGATAATGTTTTCCAACTATGTCAGACATCTAAGGAACCAGTCTGTGGTGTCCTGTGTGTGTTCTGAGGATAAAGCTACTGAAAAAGGTAGTGGTGGAGAGGGACTTAGTTGTGTTTGGAGGTGGCTTGTGCTTTTCTATTGCTCTCCATCCTTGTTTTGAAGCTGAGGTGGAGCCCAGCTGTGCAGGAGAAGAGGCTGGGAGGGAGCAGTGATGG
Organism: Nothocercus julius; assembly: GCA_013398735.1. Taxonomy (NCBI): domain Eukaryota; kingdom Metazoa; phylum Chordata; class Aves; order Tinamiformes; family Tinamidae; genus Nothocercus; species Nothocercus julius. The sequence goes on along the minus strand of VZSV01000008.1, from coordinate 9,154,695 downwards.
TGCGGGCTCATCATGATCCCCCATGATCTGGGACTGGGGTCAGATCCTCCAGAGCACTTGCTCCTAGTTCACCAGTCCTGGCAGCCACTTTTCCTGATCTCCGATAGGACAAGTGGGCCGTGCAACCGAGGAGTCGTCTTGGTACCTAGAAGTCGTGAGCTTCTGTTCTGAGCGTGGCGGTGCTACCATCCCTTTGAGCGTCTGGATTCGGTGCTGGGGTCACGAGATGTACTGATTAACTGACTTAGGTGACTTGTGGTGGTTGCGTTTAATCAGACTGTTCATGTCACTGGAAGGCATACAAATAATGGAGCTAGAAACTCTCAAGCACTTCTGCGTAAGTGGGATGTGAGAATGTATCTAAGGAGGGAATATAAAATAACTTATTTGCCCAAAGTCTTTAGGGAAAGTGTGTGTAGAACTGGAGGAAACTCAGATGCCTTTTTGCCTTGAGGAGGGGGACAGTCACAGCTCGGCCAATGAAATGGGCACCAGGCGAAAGCTCCCCATAGCCAAGAGCATGAGCTGCTCCTCCCGGAGCTGCAGCTCTCTAGCTGGGAGCCACAATCACTCACCGCTTTGCGGACTGGCACAGAGGGAACCTTGTAACGAGTGCCTGCCAGTGGCTTAAAGAACATCACTCAGTTTCCAAATTGCCTCTGCTCTCAGTCCCTTCATTTTTATTGTTGAAATATTATTTACATCATAAAGAAGGTGAGGTTACAGATGGGAGATCTTATTAAAGGAAGGATTTCAGAGGCATTCCAAGTATCCTTTCTCACACTTTTTGGTTACCTCATTTTGGGTCTTTATCACTCATTTGCATGCTGAGGACTCTTTGAGCATAAAATTAACTCATAATTTACATATTTTTTTTTATTGAGCTTTATTTTATTCATCGACTTCCAAAAAGAAAGCAATAGAGTCAATTCAATAAAGACCACGACACGCAGGATGAAATAGATATAGTTTGAGCAGGTGCCTGATTGTTGCTGAGGATAATCGAAATTCCCATTCACTCTCTCCCCAAATATAAACAGACAAAATCTCAGTGGGAGATCTTGTTTTTAGCACAATTCTGTAAAGCACTGAGGTTCTTCAGGAGCAATCAGAACTTACAAGGCCACCACACTGAGCTAAAACTGTTGTTTTTTTTTCTTTATTTTTTAAAAAACTTGTTTAGTGTTTAGTGTTTACTTGTTTAGTGTAATAGCACTTTAGTTATATGCAGTGCCGCTGCTTTTCACCCAGTTGTGTCCTGATTCCATGACTGTTTATGCATGTGCTTAATTTTGTACAATTTACTGATTCAGTAAAGTTTTTTCACTTGATTAAAATTAAGCGTATGAATGTTACATGTCTGGGATTCTAATTATCTTTCCTGGTTACTTGTTTTCCTTTTTCTTTATTTTTTTTCCTTCTTTCTTTCAGCTGTGAAGAGGAAGGCAAAGGAAAATTGTATCTGTAAATGGAGTTCAGAACTAAGCAGTAGTATTTGACATGTGTTTTAATTCGTTAATAAGATGAAGAAAACAAGTCAACACTTTTTTAAGCTGTTTAAGGATTTAAAAGCTTCAGGACGTGAGGAGGTGGTTGCCTCAACTGGTGCTCTAAGGATTTAGAGCCTGACTCTGACCCTACTGGAATCAATAGAAGCAGTTTAACCGATTTCACTGTGCTTTGGAACGGGTCCTTATAGCAGATGAGAGTCTGAAATGCTTTAAAGAGTTAAGCTTCTAGATATTAAGTGGTTTAAGATCTCACTGCATGCTTTTAGGTATTGTGGTATAAACTCAGGCTAGCATTAAATGTCCTTTTCTGTGCTGGCACTCCTTGTAGTAGCAGAGCCTTTAGCACAGTTGTTTGGGCAGCTCTAACTCATCCATTTTTCTAGAGAGAAGCCTGTGCACAGCCTGTCTTTTCCCCTGCATGTGTAAACCTCACATATAGCCTCAAAGCCTGCCTCTAGTCACAAAATAAAGATGTTTTATGTTTTTGGTGACCCTCATAGAATATAAGAGGACCCTTTTAGAGCCTTTGATTGCATGCTCTTTCTCCCTGTCTGGGTAATTGTTGAGGAATGAGTCAGAAAGATGTTCTAATTAATTAGCTATGGTATTTTAGGAAGCTCTATTCTGGTAAAGTATGGACTAGAATCCAGATTTTCCACTTATCTGCCTTAAACACTCTGACCCTATCCTGAACTTCACACTTGCTCTATGAGTGTTTGTTTATGCTGGAATCTACTATAGGAGGCCTTATTATCTGATGGTCAAGATTTTATTTTTAAATGGATCATCAAGGAGAGGGTTGATGTGTCTTTACCTCTGATTCCTTCCTCCTATTCCTGCACCCACCATCAGAGGCCATAATGTGAACCTGCTTAGAGACCTCATAGATTTCCATATGGGGAAGAAGGAGGAAGGAGAAAAAAAATAAATAAATAGGCAGAGGAAAAAGCCAGGGAAGTAGCAACAGTGGAAGTGGAAACACATTCTTTAATCATGGTAATGGAGCAGATGCTTCAATAGCAACAGCAGCAGGTCCAGTAAGTGCTGCATCTTCTTCTTTCATCCCCCTCCACCCAGAGCCGCTAGCAGTGTGCCATCTTTCCTCCTTAGGATTTCGCTTCCAGTAGCATCTGCTGTGCCTCTTTCTCCTACATGCTGCAACATATGTAGCTGCATTGCGAGAAGCAGCCAAGTCATACACTAAGGTAATTTCTATTAATGATTTGTACTTGCTTAGTGGATAAAATCCCTATTTGTAGGCCTGATTCGTTACAGCTGCTTTGTGCTGCTTGTGTACACAGGGGAAGTGCTGCGAGCACAGATGGGTTATTACTGGGTAGCCCAGGATGAAAAACAGAGACTTGGATTAAGGGAAGGAACTTCAGTGAGTGTTGTAGTAAGATTGACTCGTCCCAAAATCAGTAGGGCCAGGTTTCCATGTGAAATGGTCCTCTCTGTCCTCCTGGACTTTGCAGCTCTCAGAAATTTCCAGTCTGACCTGGAGAAGCAAGTGCTTGCAAGCCCAGGCTTGAGGGGAAAGGCGAGATGGAGCAAATCACCTCTATGGGCATATGTTCAAACTAACCCAGATGCCAGAGCTTTCCTGTTGTGTCTGCCACAGCTCTGCCTCTGGACTAACCCAGATCTTGGCCGTAAATGACACTCTCTCTCTCTCTCTCTCTCTTTTGTGGATTTGTATTTTTTTAATATTTGTATTACTTGAATTTCTGTTACTTTAATGACTGAAATCGCAGCACTTAATTGCTCATAGAACCACTGAGGATTTTAACCGGATTCTGCTTGAAGGATGAGAAATGTCAAACGATAGCCCCTGGGAAGCACTCCGCACCTCCAGAGAGTCCCCACTGGCATCCCTGGGCTTCAGGAGCGCTTGGTGGCTCTCTGGGAACTGGTGGGATGAGGCCCACCAAGAGTGCAGCATTTGAGCAAATTTGCAAATTCTAGGTAGTGCAAACACCAACACAGTCAATTACACACAGCAAAAACATACACAACAGCCAGGAAGCCATATGATAGATATCATGTTGTGACTATGTTGTGGGACTTTCATCTTTATTGGCAAACATTTCAGGCAGCAGTTCAGATTTACATAGAATCGCATATGTGCTTAAGAAAGCATTTTATCTCCTCCTTTCTTTACTGAGCTGCAGTTACTGATAGCCTGCTCCCAGTAATTAAGATATCTCAGTGCTCCTTATGTAATCACTCAGTGTCAGTGGTTTTTCCAGGCCTTGTCTAAATTTGTTGAAACTGCAAAAACTCAAATGAGAATTTCATGGGAAGTGGAAGTTTGAACTCTTTCTGAAGTGAAACTTTCAGATTTTTGTTGCTTTTTTGCTTCTTGCAAGTTCTCCAAAATGTGTAAATGGCAAGTTTATTCTTCTAAAAGAAGGCCATCCAAAATAAACTATTTATAAAGGTATCAAGAGCAATAGGATTATTGTTGGTGTGTTGTATTAAATAGTTCTGTTTGTTTTGTTACATTACATTGGATAACTTCTAAGTTAACAACTACCTAAGTTAATAACTTTTCCAGACTTGATTTTTAATTGCTATTGCTATTTTAATTCTTTAAAATATTTAGGATCTCTTCTGTAAACTTCTTCCACAAAACTCCCCTGAATGGGGATTTCTTTGAAGGGACCAAGCGGAGTTTGGAATTTGAGAAACGGGCCCCCAGTGATAATCTGAGACCCAATGGAAATAAGGTCTGCCAATTGTTTAAATTCACTTTGAAATATACTACTCTATTTGCTAGTATCTCTTGCATTCTCCATTTGATTATATATCATAAGTTGCCAGTACCAGCTGCTTTTTAAATTTTGCTTTCCTCTGTGGTCTTTGTATGATATTAAATGAAAATGTTTGTGAATGCTTTACTCATTAAGATACTTAGCACCTACTGTACTGGGGTAAGACCAGTGAGCCCACTGTGCTATGCATATTGTATCAGAAAAGTGTCCCCAAATACCGCATTTATCACTTAAAAAATATCCATAAGATTCCTTCCAAATGAACAGTATTTAAGTATTTTCACAAAGAGCAATCAAAGCAGGCAGCACTTGAATTTATGTTACATTAAAACTCCCTGATTGTGCAATAATAAAAGATGAATGTGGATTTACATTGTATGCAAATTGATTAATCTTTTCATAGCATTGCTCAGTAAAAAACATGCTCTAGAATTGCAACGGTTATCTGCTAGGACCCAAAGGCGAGCGACAGACCGATTCATATACTAGCCATATGAAGACATTGTGTAATGCAATTTTTCATCTCAGCTTTTATATCAAATCTGCACAATATCTATTTTAATTGCACAAAATACTTGCGACCTGCAATTGCAAGTTGCTGGTTAGGCCAGTTGCTGCAGTGCTGCTCACAGGACTTGCTGTGGGTGCTGTTTCGGGGAGCTCCAGGTGGGGCTGATGTTGGGGAACACAGAAGGGTTGGGTTTTGTGATACTGCTTTTTGGAGGACAGCAACACCATTCCTTGGGGGTGTTTGGGGTGCATATGTAAGAATTTTTGTCAAAAAGGTATGGTCTCTGTGAATGATACATCTCTGCTCATGGAGAAACCATATTGCGAATAGAGAACTCAGCTTGGTGAGAATGGAGATCCTGGGCATGGAGAGAGTCCTCGTGCCAAAATGTGAATATTTTAATAGCAAGATCATTAGCAGCAAGTGTTTTCAGCAAACTTTTTTTTTGCAAATAGGGGGCGCTGGGGTTCCTCAGGTGTCCTCAAATGTGAATTAGATTGTGTTGGGGAACTTCTTTTCCAGTTCGTTGTACAGATCAGAGAACAATGGATCTGATAAAGCAGGTTCTTTATAAAAAACATAAGATTTGTGAGTTGGGAAAGTTAGACTGGGGTTAAAACAGGCATTCATATTTACTCAATCATGTGACTTTGTTTAGTCATCTCCCAGCTCAGTAAGTCAGGGTGTTTGGACGTTTTGGCAGAATAGGATGCAAGTGGCGATTGCCATCAGCCCCTGAGTGCGTTCAGCCTGTGCATCCTGGAGTTATTGAAGTCATTTTATAAATTCCTCAGGAACTCTCCCTTTTTATTGTTCCTGACCTGCATAGAGGTGTCTTGTTCTGTTGGGGCCTTTGGGGTGCTGCCACAGTACAGAGCTATATGTATGTTTAATAATCCTCTGGCAATAACTTCCTCTGATCATGCAAAATATGCAGGGATAAATCTGGCAAAAGCAACTGCAGGCAACGTGTTCGTGCAACGTGTTTGCCCCCGTGTCAGAAACATCGCTCTCTAGGGAGAGGAAGTACAGAAGCTCAGACGTCCCCAGGGTTAATGTCTCTTCATCCCTACGTGGTTTTGTTTGTTTTTTGCTTCCTACATGGAAGGTGAAAGCTATTCCCCATTGGAAGTTTTGGAGCTGGTGGCTTTAAAGCACCGAGCAGGGCTGTGTGTTGGTGCAGGTGCTGAGCTGGCAGGGTTCAAACCAGAACTCTGGCTGAAGAGCCGCGCTGGGTAAAAGCGTCCGGGTGATTTTGCCCTGCGACTGGCTTGGGCTTGGCAAATACAAAAGGTACAAAATACAAAAGGTATGGACATGGCTGTCCCATGTAACCAGGTAAACACATCACCATGGGGTTAAGAAGATGCTGCAACAGACTGTGGAAAATGACAGGATAGGGCCAACTTCCCAGCAGGGTACCAGCTGTGGTCACTTATGAAAAATAGCAAAGAGAAGTTTTTGTAGTGATTTAATCCTTGTTTTCTTGTTTGCTGCCTTTTTTTTTTTTTTTAGTAGTAAATTTGTATTCATTCACATAGCACAATGCTTTTTTGTCATAAAATAAATAACTCAGCAAAATATCAGCATTACAAAGTGGTATTCCTTTCCCTTTGAAGGCTCACTTTACACAGCGTGTCACACCCGAGACACTGCTGCTCGGAGACAACAGTACGATTTTTTTGTATTCTTTCCCCCAGACTTTCTATTCAATCTTGGCCATAGTTAATGGGCCTGCAGGTTGATGCCTTTATTTCTGGCCTTTTCATATTTCCTCTGCCCATCCGTTCTCCGTGGCCCATCCGCCACTTCTTCTTGGAAGTGACACCAGAGGACATGACCAAGATGTTCAAAGCACCGAGTGGTCTGGGGGAGGCCACAAAAGCCGTCGCTGCAGGAAAACGCAGCTGACTGGGTGCTGCAAACCCTTCGTGGTGGCAGGAGCGCGCTTCTCTCCAGGCCTCGAAACAAAGAGCGGGGCGCCGCTCTAATTAACGCTTTATTAAAAGATGGGAGATAGCAAGGGCCGGCATTGTCAGCGCGGCAGCCTGGCTGCGTGCGCCACCTCCCCGGGCACATCCAAACGCGGAAGGCGACCTGTTTAACCCCTCCGTGACAGCTCACGGGCTTTGATCAACCTGTGCAGCTTCAACAGTGCTGAGAGCAGAGTCTTTTCGCTTGACTCTCTTTTTTGGCCTCACCTGATTAAACTGCTTACACAGGGGAGGTTTGGGAGCCTGGCTGATGTCTGATGAGTGGAATGCCATACTGGGTATGTTGGGCTAGAAGTTTTGGTAATGACGACAAATTTTAAGTAACCTTGGTCCCACAAATGGCCTCCAAAGGCTTGTTTGGAGGCGGTGCTTTAAAAACGAAAGCTTTTGTTAGTCTTCACCGAATTTTAGAAAACTGCTTCTGAGTCAGTTTTGCACAGAACTGAAGAGAAGGAGTTTATTTGTGCTAATTCTGAACTGGGGAAAACTGCTTATTAAAAGAGCAGATAGAGGTACAAGATGGGGAACAACAGTGGTACATGAACTCAATGCTATTTTGGACAGGGTTGGGTGTCTAAGCTGCCCAAAATATGAGAGTTCCTGAAGGGCTCTGCTTTCTGGAAGACTCCCCCCTGTCCCCCCCCCCCCACACAGAGTTTGGGTTTAGAACTTGATTTGAGAGCAGGTACATTCAGTCATCTTAAAGAATCAGCTTCTGTAGCAAATAAACATATTTACATACTGAGAGCTGAAGCCACCACATCAAAGCCCCAGCTGAGGTCAGGTGCCTCTTGCTTTCAGAAAGGTATCCTGGGTGCTGTCACAGAGCCTGAGAACACTTTACATCTATAAAACATCACTTATAAAAGCCCGGAGTATAAAGCTTTCAATTTAAAGGCTAGTAATAGGTTCCTTACTTTGTGATAACCTCCCTGTCGCTGCAGACGCACGCGCTCGCTCTCGTCCCTCTGCACATCTGTGAGCACTTGGCCAAACGGACGGGGCTTCTGCCATCGTCTCAGGCTTGGCAGAGCAAAGCCCTTGGTGGACCAAGGCTGGCTGCCTTGGGGCAAGATTGCAAACTTTGGGGAAAAAGGCAAAGGGGGGAAAAGAAGTCCCACCGAGGAGGCAGTAAGCCCTGCAATGATGCTGTGTCACTAATACTCACTTTTTTTTTTTTAATTTCAGAATAAGATCAAGGAGAAATGACTTTGGGGCTTGACTACTATATAGTGGCTTAAATGTAGAAAAATCAAAAGGCTGATGGCCTCACAGTGAAGGGGTAATGCCTAGAAGATAAGACATTTTTATGCATTATTGAATACTATGCGTGTTTGCTCATCTTTTAAAAGAGTGAAAGTCATGCAACGCAGACCATCTGCCACTAGTTGTAATATTCCTGGAAATATAAAGAAAAAGGGCAAAATTTCTCCTTAAATGAAGAGTCGGGGCCCGGAGGGGGAAGCCCTCACATAGAAAGTTGCTTCTTTTTGCTAAGTCACTGCTCTCTGTGGCTGTTTGATCCGCTCCCAGGAGGACTGGCAGATCAGTGGGTAATTAAGCAGTCCCCGGGAGAACACAGGCCTTTTGGAGTGTTTCGAACAATCTGTCTCTTTCACCTCTTCTTGGGATGTCTTTGAAGAACTGAAGTCAAAGATGTTCCTTTCAAAACTCCCTCCGCTTGGCAAGTTTCAGCCAGAGGAATGGCGGGTTGCGCGGGGGCCCCTCGTGCCGCGCTCTGTGCAGGCAAAGGGAGCTGCTGAGCGGTCTGCAGGCTCTGAGCAATTTTGTGGGTTTTAACATTTGGATGTTCAGGAGAACACCTCACACTACTGAGACGATACTTTCTGGGTCAGCATTTTTTTTTTTTTTTTTTTTCCCTCCAAATAATTGCTGGTATAAAAGTGTGAGAGGAAAAACATCCTGTGTTTTAATTATCACTGTATGGGAGTATGAAATCTGAATTATGATTTCCAGGTGTACAGTTGTTACTTGCTGTATATTTCAGACTCAAGAAACTTTTCACATGCAAATTGCTTTTAAACTTACTAGGTGCACCATATAACCTTGTGGGTTTAAACGAAATTAATTTTTATGGTTGAAGACACTGCAGTCTTAGGGTTGAATTTTGAAAAGGTCTTGGCCTGGCCTACTGTTGTGCCCTGTGGGCTCTGGGATGAACTCGCCAACTTCCACGGTGGCAGAGCTGAGCAGCACTGTCACTTTGGGCGTTTTCTGTTGCTCTCCTGTTCCTGCATTTGGATTGCCAGGGAACTGAAGGAATTATGGCATCTGTGGGATGTTATTCACTGCTGAGGTCAGAATTCCATGGAGACCCACCAGGCCTGGCAAACTTCCGTCCTATTCAGTCTGTTCTGGTGGGTCACACAGGCCTTCCCCAAAGTCCCTTAGGAGCCCTGCGGGTGAGCCCAGAGGGATTCAGGGCTGGGAAGGCCTTGTGCTGGTCCTCAGCACAAGAGAACTTCATCAGCTACTACCTCAAAGTAATAGTTCTCAGTTTTTTGACTGTATCTACAGTCATTTATGCTCACCTGTTCAGCAAGTCAGTGCAAGCGACTGTGAAGTGTATCTGTATTTTGCAAAGAATTTAGAATGTTCAAAAAAGACTCATTAGCAACATTCCCATTTATCACCTCCCTCTACTGCAATATGATTTAATTGAACTTGCAGATTTAACTGTACTTGCAAATAATTAAACAAATCCACAAAATCTTTGGATTACATCAGTTTACTCCATTTGGCCTTGTTGTATCAGAGCCATAATTACTTACATATTTCCCTTTACTATTTTCTAACCTTTCTTTGTAAATTGTCAATAAGTATTCTGGAGACAGCTGGATTTGAGAGGAAAAAAAAAAAAGAGCATGTGTTGATTAATATTTGAAGACTGTGAGGATCAAATCTAAAATTGTGTGCTTTCTCTTTTTCCCAGCAAGTTCAAATGAACTGATAAAGCTGTACAGTGTATATTAGAAGCCCTTTTTTTATAGTTGCATGACATGAGAGCTTTTACATGGCAAAAGGTGGCCGTCTATGCAGTAACTACGAAACAAATCCGTCCTCCTGAAGCTCCTGGCGGTGCAAGGAGGCAGCTTGCGCTGGTGCGGCCAGCGGTAGCGCGGGGGATGCGGAGCAAGCGCTGGGTGCGCTCTGCTGCCGCGCTCGCCCTGGGCATCGGTGTGCCGTCGCTGGGAGCGATGCTTCCAGCTGCTCCTGGCGCCGTATGGAGAGTGCTCTGCAAAGGAGACCTGACTCCTCTGTCTTGGAAGTGCCTGCCACAGCACCCCTGCTGAAGTTACTCGGTGGTACTACAGTCTCTGGCACGTGGAGACTCAGCAGGATCTCCACAGGCTGCTCTTCTCCCTCTCCTGTGTTACCACAGTGTGATGTTTCTCCTCCTGTAGCTGTAGGATCCAGCAGGAGACTTGGGAAGGACCTGCCTGTGCAGTGGTGAGCTCTTGAAGCCTGTTCTCACTGCAGCAGGGCCATTACCTCACCTGGAGTCACTCATGGCTTCCTCATTCCCCAGGGCCCTATTCTCCCATGTTATATACTGTTAAGTAGCTGTCATGTTCCACCCCAGAAAAGAGTGTGTTTCAGTGATGGGTGAACTAATTCTTATTCTTTCTGCTTCATTGATATAATGGGGTGTCATTAATCTTTGTAAAGTCTTTGGAAGTTGTCATATGGGAGATGGTGTCCAAGTGACAAATATTAAATTAATTAAGACTAGCAGCATTCTGTTTTGGAGGAAAAAGAAAAAAAAAAAAAAAAAGAAAATACTTCTGTAGTGGCTATTTATTGTTTTTGTGACTGGCACTGAAGGATCTGTGCAGAGTAGGATTGTGTCAGAGAACAGTGTGATGGTCTGAAAGGTAAAACTATCTTTTGCTGATAAACTTTTACTGCCATCAGTTGAGGAACAGTTCATTCGCTGCACTAAATTCAAAACCATAATGCCTTAGGGAAGAGGCTAGTGCATTAAGGACAGTGCATCCATCAAATGCACCACCCAGTCCCCTCGAGCTTCTGCTTTTGGAATGGCAAGATTGATGGGATTTCTGCCACTTAGTACCTTACAACAAAAAAACAGCATTAAAAAAGACACAAAGCTGCCAAGTTTGGCATAAACCCTACCAGCTGTCCTGGCTTGCAACACAGCCATGGACCACAGCACTGAGAAACAGTAGTCCTACCTTCCTTCTGTCCTCATTGCAGTTAGAGAAGTTTTACCTGAGTAAGAACACTAAAATTTGTTCAGTGATTTGTAGGACCCTGAGGACCGTTTTAGTGTAAGGGGTGGTTAACGTGGCCTGTCCATGCTGCTTCCTCACCCATGGGACTCAGCTGGCCACCTCTGGAAATGTTCCTCAGCATTTTCTGAGGAAATAGTGTTGAATAACACGCATACTTTGCAAACCAGGGCAAGATAAACCAAAGGAACCTTAGGAACGGATTTGGATGCCACGTACAGCAACCCTACTCTTTGCTGTGTTACAGGACTTAAAGGAAAGCTGATGTTGTCAAAAGAATAGACTAGCATGCGCTAGATCTTATTTTAACAAAAATATCTTTAGCCATTTCTCTTGATATTTTTGTGCAGTGCTGAAATTTCATTTCATATATCTTAAGGGAAACCTTTGACTGTCCAATCAGAACAGAAAAATAAAAGCATGCCTTGCATTTAACTTTATTAGCAAGCCTCGTATCAGGCAGTAACGCCTTCATTATAGCAATCTGAGTACTTCCTGAATAATTCAGAAGTGCCAAACAGAAGACTTGTTGCTTGGATGTGCTAATGAAAATATCAAGGGAATTAATTAACAGTCAATTATATCAATTTTAGATTTGGACATTGATTATGACACTAAAAGCAAAATCTACATTCTTTACAACACATAATTCCTTGTTTTTTAGTGATATAATTCAGTTTAATAATTTCAGTCAAAAGTGTAAGGGGAATACAAATTCAGGTTATTTTTTTGTTTTCTCTCCATTGCAATATGTTCAAGACAAATAAGGATAAAAGGCATGGTAGAAACATGTACATCTTGTTAGAAATGTAGTGATGCCAATTTTTCTAGTCTGAGCTTTGTAGTAATTTGTTTTGAGAAAGAGTTTAAATCCAAGGTATAACAAAAATAAACTGCATGTAATTTGGGCATGTATGTATTTATGTTTTCAAGACTATTCTAAAACTGGCAAAGAGTTATTTTGTATTGCAATATGACCCTTTCAGAAAGGAAAGTTTTTGTTGTAACTCTATGAAGAACAAAGTTTATCTAGAACTGTTTTGTTGAACTCCATGTGCTTTTTAAAAAAAGAAATATTTTCTGATCTCTGGTATATAGAGGAAAGCATTTCATTGAAATCAGTTTTTGCATGATTTGGCACGAGTTGTCTAGACTGGTTTATGAAAAATGACAGCTAGTAGGAAAGTAATTAAAAATGTATTTTGCTTTCAGCAAAAGTATTTTTGGAATCTATAACAACCATCTTTAATTTGCCAACCATTTCCACAATTATTTTATATTAACTGGAGAGTTTTGTATTCTAGAAAATATGTATATTGATAGCTGTGCATTGATAGCCTTCTAGTTTGGTCTTCTCACAAATGCTGCTCTTACAACAAAAAGGCAAGAGTGGAAAAGTGATCAAATATTACATTCAAATCTCTGTGGCATCATTTATGAATTATTGCGATTGACAGTAGATGGTGATAGGACTCTCTTCCATGGATGAAATGTTCCAGTATTTTGGCTTGAGCTGAAGGAAGCATTGATTTATTTGGGGCTAGTAGGCTTTACTACATTCAACCCTGGAAAAGTAATATCCCCTGCGGGGGGGGGGAATAAAAAATAATAATAAAAAAAAAAAAATGCAAGGATCTGATAATTGGGAAACTCGTAGTCTGGAGTTGAAGCTGGGTATTATGTTACAGGTCCTTCTCTTATAATGAAGGAGCTGTGCTCTTATTGGCAGTGCTGGAGAGCCCTTGGTGTTACTCAGGAAATTATTGCCACCATTAGAATAATTAGGTACCACTCTGCACTCCGTTGAACCGCTCTTTGTGCAACCTAGAGCAGCCCAATTATTGGTGTAAATCACATCAGCAGCTGGGTGAGGCTGGGGCAGGAGCAGGTCTGGGGTCTGCCCTGTGCTGGAAGGTGAGGAGCTGGGTACCGGCACAGAAACACTGGAAGGTCAACTTAAACTCCACCTGCCCCTCAGCATTTCCTTCAGGTGAGTGTTCACTAGTTGTACAGCAAGTTTTTCCCCCCAAAGGCCACTATTTACATTTGTGGCATGAAGGGAGGGGAATGCGTGGCCTCCCGCGCGTTTGGCCGAGCAGAATCCGTTCCCAAGAACGGCATAAGTAATTTGTTTCAATGAGTTTATTAGACGGGCGTAAATTTGTCATTTTCAGGTTACGTTTCTCATTCAGTGTTTTAGAGATGAGAAATCAAATCTGAAAGACATCAGTGAATGTGTTATCATTTATTTTAAAGCTGGAGATTAAGTTAAAGTATTAATAACGGTAAGCTGATGGCTGAAAACATACTTGCTAGTCCATTGATCTGTAGCTGTCATTCATTGTTCCCTGGTATTCTTGGTGAGCGCTTTATTTATCATACTGTCATGCTTGTGTCAAGCATCTGTTCTATAGTGGATCAGTGACCAGAAATTCAAGACTAGCTGCTTTATGAAGAAATCCCTTTATAATTTTACTGTTACGGGTACCTTTAAAAGCTACAGGATAAGTAACTTTGTATGCGTTACTCCTAAGCTGTGCTCCAGTTTCGAATCATATTAAAAACTACCTAAACTTCTCCATTTAATTATAAGAACATATAGTGAGTGGGTAGCCCTTGGTGAAATCCTTGCATTAATATTCCCTCCCTCAGGCATGTGAAAGCCTGTTAAGGACACCTGCAATAAACTCCTATAAAGTGCTTTGAAATCCTTGGTGAGTAATGTCTGGCTGATAGATTGGCCAAGTGCATGATAACTCTGCCCAACTGTGCAAGAAATGTTTTACCTATCAAACATTTAACAGGCATATTCCCATTATTGTGTACCATACCTTTTCATGCATAGGACCTTAGTGAGGTGTCTTTTGAGCTATGGCAATAAGGAAAGTTGTTGTGTAAAAGTTAATCAGAAAATAACTTTAAAAGTTCAAATGGGTACATCTACCTCTACTTCATATTGAATATTATAGATGGCTTTTTTCTCACCTCTCCTTAGTTAACTGGCCATGTCTTCTTGACCACATTTTGTCCTACAGTGCGCGAGTGTATGCAGACATTTGACCTTCTCTTCTTTGTGACTCTGCATGTCCTGCCTTGTGGATTTTCATTGCTGCCTTATCTGGGAGCAGAATTTTCTCCTTAATTGATATGCATGGTCAGGCATGGTTAATCCATGCTTATCTTATCCATATGTCTAAGAATCCCAAAGATTTGATGGACACCAGTATCAGTTTTATTAGGAAGAGCAGACAGCTCCCAGACTTAAAGGCTTTTACTGGCAAGGGTTTGGGGCTCAGGTGAAAAAGTAAATACAGCTCACAATTTAAAAGTCTGTGATGGAAGCCCAAATTCTGCTGAGAGTGGTCTTTTACCTGGATAGACTTGGCGAGAAAGCTTCAAAATCAGTGAAATTATTCCAGATTTATGCGGCTATAACTGATAGGATTTGTCTTCAACACTCATTCTTCCTGTGGTCCTCGATGCTTGTGATCTTTTCTGTGGCATTAATTAAATGGGTGTAATTATTTTGCTCTTGAAACCTAAATCTAGAAGAGACTTTCTGGTAGCACTGTTTTGACTCTTGCCTATTAGATCTCAAGAAGTAAACCTCCAATTGCAGCTTAACACGAAGAGGAGGCTAAAGCAGATCGCGGGAGAGCGTGGTGAGAGTGTGTGTCATGAGGAGCACCAAGCGGAGAGACATCCTGGGCTTTGCTTCACCTGAAGTCTGTGAATGGTTTTCAAATGCAAAGCGCATTGTACTAATCCAGTTTTGTGTGAAATGCTCTTAGGATAAGCTTCTGCTCGCTGACCCGCCGGCTGTACGTGATAAATGTGCAGAGGATGTTAGTTATGGATTACAGCCGCTTTCCCACAAAGCGTTTCCTTAAGTCCTGCCGGTTGCACAACACGGCCCCTTATTGTGCGTCGCCTCCGTGGCTGGCCCGGCCTCGAGGCACTGTGTGCCCGGCGGTGGCTGCAGCAGCAGATGTCGGCAGCTGGAGGTCCCCTCCGTGCCCAAACCAGCAGGTGCCTCTGCTCCCCTATGTTTTTAGCCCTCTCCCACCCTACGGGTGACACTAGCAAGGGCACGAGGCCCCCGCAGCAGCCGGCCGGGCGCTTCAGGCTCGCTGACCCCATGGGTTGCGCTCAGCCCCTCGCCCGCGATTGTCTCGTCAGGCGCCTGACGGCCGCCTCGCACCTGACAAGTGACACGTCCCCGGCTCCTGCTGACTAGATAATCAAAGTCTTGTCAGAGCTGTCAATACCCTGCAGATTGGTGAGCACAAAGAGAGGAAGGTTTCTGCAGAAAGCGCTGCCTTCAAAAAGTGCTGTCGATTCCTCTTGCAGAAATCACCCGTTTGTTTCGCAGTGTTGTTTGTCACTGCAGAAGTGGGAGCCGCAGAACGGCTCTCTAAGCGCCGTGGTGGCGGCAGGTTTTAACGGGGCAGCCCTCTGAATGCAGCGCCCCCCACGTTTTGCTGGGAATTGCTTTGAATTCCCGAGGAAAGGGAAAATATTAATATGCAGCAGTCATTTAACCTTCCTGGAGAATGTAAGGGGATCATTTCAAGCACAACTGTAATTACTGTTTGATAAAAAGCACATTTTTGCAAGCTAAAGAATGCACAAGTATGTTCTAGTCTTAGGTTGCAGACCAAGATTATTTATGATCTCTTGCAACTTTGGAACACTTTCAAATACGGATTTGATTTAAAATGTTAATTAAAGCACAGGGCCAAATGCTTCCCTGATTTACAGAATTTTGAATCTGTAATCTACTGAGGCTGAGGAATCTCACCTGGATTTCACTAACACAAGAAAGTGTCATTTTTGACACGCAGCTATTTGGATAGCCTAATATATGCAGTCAGTGTATGTGTTACTGCTTGGAGACCCTGGGATGGACAGATGTTCCCTATGTGACGTGAAATCCGTTCAAGAGACTTTTTAATACTTTGTGTATTAAAGAATAAATGACCTTTGATTGGAGAGATAGCTATGTCTGGAGAACAAAAATGGCATTGCTTTTCACAGCTGAAGCTCCTTTAAAATAATATCAGAGGTGAGATTTCTGAAGCCCTGGAGACTGTTTAGTGTATGCCATTTACTCTAGCACCAGAAACAAGGTAGTGGGGCTGGTCTGCCGCTGAGGGAGACAAATACGGCAGTTCTTGCATCAAAAAAGGAGTCTTTAAGCTGAGTTTTTATGAGCACTTTGCCTTCAACTCCACTTCAAGACAACTCCTGTTTTGAAGGCAGCACTGCAGCTCCAGTCACTTTCCGAGTCCTGCACACATCGTGGTCCTTTTCTCCACTTTTATGTCTATTTCTTTTATTAAGGATGGCTTCCTTGGACATAAACAGTTGTCCGCCTGAGCTGCGTTGTAGCTGTCAAGCTCTAGCTGCCTTTTGCCCCCCATAGGAGAACAAGCGTGGGCTGGATCCGTGATTTCTGCTGGCAGCTGAGGGACCCTGCTGGCCGGGTGCCCTTTGCCCCTGCCCTTCAGTGCTGGCCCCTTTCCTGACCCTTAGGTGCTGCAAGGCAGGAATGACGCAAGGGACCGTGCGCCCCAAACCGGCTCCCGCGCGCGTCCATGCCGTGGCCGAGGAGCGGGCAGAGCCCTGATGTCCTCAGCAGCCCCCGCACCAGTAAAGAGAGTGGAGAGGCCCTGGGCAGGCCGGGGCAGCCGTGGCCCCCTGCGTGGGGCTGACACGCAGTGGTGCCACCAGGGCAAGCTACCAGGCACGAAATCTTGCCAATTCGTCAAAAGCAAAACATCTCATGAAAACATCTGGCTTTCAGTGAATCTTCTGAGGGAAACTCGCCTGCTAAGCAGATTTTCCTTGTAAATCTGTCTGGTTTGCTGCCAGGTCACCTGCCTGGCTCCTTGGCCAGCGGCCAGCCATGGCAGCTCCGGGGAGCCGGGGCCGGCCCTCGCCCGGCCGCACCTCGCCCTGTGCGGGGAGGTCCCCAAGCCAAGAGACATAGCCCAGTGCCCCACGGCTCTGGGCGGCTCCAATGGATTGCCGTTCTGTGAGAGGTTTAGGGGAAAACACGGTCCTTCTGGTAAGAAGGAAAGCTCATTCTGAAATGCTGACGTCTCCTGCAAACCTCCTGTTTGGAGTTTTGGTAGTTACCCAGACGCTGGTAGCTGAAAAACAGCCCAGCAAGGCTGATGGACAGTCTGGTGCACGTGGGAAGGTGGCTTGATGCTTCTGGGTTCAAGGCATTTAGGAGCATTCCCCAACATTATTATATAATGTGGTTGTGAAATATGATATGATGCCAATCCTATTTATGTATGACATGCATATATTTATTCACAAAGCAAGTACAAGTGATGTCACTAGTCTAATGCTTAATCACTAATGTTATTTAAATAAATTAAAAGTTATCATATGTGCCAGCTTGTAGCAAATACTTATTTTCTGCATAATTGTTAAAGGTCAATAAGTACCTTTTAAGAAATCTAATTTTGTGTTTAGTTAGCATACAACACACATTCTGTTAAATCCAGATTAAATGCATAATTAGGTGTATTTAAAGTACTTAAAATTAAGTATTGCTGCTTATTTAGACAATAGTTTTCTTATTAAGTGCTGGTTTATTTGTTAATCAAGTGTCACTTAAAATGTAGAGTGGGTGGGAAAGTAATTGTATGGTTTACTTGAAAGGGTGCAGTAGATGAAGAGATCAGAAAAGAAGCTGTTTAAATGAAATTTGATATTATTATATACATATTTCTATTTTATTCATCCACTTGGAGAAAAAAGTGGAAGGAGAGGGGAAGAGCAAAGGTGGGTGCTGGTGTGTGGTGCACCTGTGCTTGCAAGAACAGTGCAGGGCACAGAAATCTCCTGCCTGATGTGCATGTGGTTTTTTTGTGTGTGTGTGTGTGTGTGCGTGTGTGTGTTTTTGCTCCCCCGGAAGACTCGGAGATGCTGCCAGGGCGCTCGCTGTGCTGCTGTCCGCCTTTGCCGAGACGTGGCACGAGTGGGTTCAAGCCTGCGAACACCCGAGCCTGCCGGGCCAGCCTGCTGCAGCGCGACTCGGAAGGCTGAGTGGCTGGCCAGGCTTGACTCCCCCAAGCCATGCTGAGGGCTTGGCTTGGAGAGGGAAACCTGCTTTCCTCTCCAAGCCAAGGGCTATTCTCCTGAGGTTTCACGCTCATTTCCAGATGAGCAGTCATCTCTCTTATCCTGCTTTTTGTCTATTCCTCAATAGCCACATCATCCTTTTTTATAATGTGTAAAATTGGGTAAAACTTGGTGACTAGTATGTAGGTTTCTTCATGCATTACACATCCTTGTGATGCACTTTCTTTGTTTTCATGGGGCTTCCACGACCTTTACGCCCAGCTTGTGCTTGGAGTTTCTGGAGATCAAGGTGCCATTGCAGATCTTTGTAGAACTGCAAGATTTGTGGTTTTGCTAATACTAATAACATGAACTCAAAGCTAGGTATGAGCCATTTCTAACTTCCTCTTCTGTGTGTCATATGGGCATCTTCAGGCTGCTTTAGGTGAGTGGAGTGGGTGTGTTTTGCTGATGTCCATGTTAAATCTGCAGCTGTAGAGTTTGCATCATTAAGGGGAAGGCTTTCTAACACAGTTCTTATTTTAGCTCAGCACTAATAAGCGCTGCAGAGGTAAGGTCTGTCATTAAATAACTAGCTTTTAGATAGAAAAACATAGCATGATTTTGGTCTATAGTAGACCTGCAAGCAAATGATGAAAATATGATTGTATGTATGAAAGTATGATTTTCTCTGACTGTTAGTGATGGCAGTGTTAGAAAAGTGTGGGGTTTTTTAATTTAATTTATTATTAAAATGGTTATTCCACTCTTTGGTCCTTAATGAAATTTGTTTTTGTTTTTCTGTAAACATTAAATATCAGAAGTGTAGCATAAAATGCTCTAAATCTTCAATTCCCCTTATTTTGTTGTAACAATTTTCACCTTAAAACTCTTGGGTGAAAATGTTCTGCTACAGATATTGTATCCAGAGAGAAGGTAATCTATTCTCTGTCCATGAGATGCTGCTACTTGCACTGCATTTTTTTGTTCTGATCTCCCAAAGCTGTTGGAGGGAACATGCTTGAGAGTTGGCTTTTAACACCATGAGTCTGGGCTTCGTGTCTCTAAGAGATTAGTTGTACTGCCTGCCCTTGGACAGAAGAAACACCATGGAGGTTAAAACAGATCTTGTTCAGAGCATTTAAGGTTTTTGAAGCTGCTCTGGTTTCAGGTTTTGAAGACAGACCTGCATTTCCATTTGAATACAAAATTTCAATGGTGTCTTGGGAGAGACGTGGTGCCTGTTACAGTGGGCATGTGCAGTTCTGCCTCAGGAGATGCATCTCCTCTGGAGTAAGTGCTTGCCACCTCTGAGGTGAGAAAAGCCCGCGGCATCTCAGTGATACTGCTTGTGTTGTCTTCTGCGGCTGTTTTAGTTCCTCTGCTCTGGTACAACTGCTAAAGTAGCTCCTGGTGAATAGTGCGTCTGGTTGTCTCTTTCGGTTGTATGTGATAAAAGCCAGCTTTACGGCAGAAGCAAGCAATCCTGTAGGAAGCATTTCTTTCCGCTTCCCATGCTAAGAATCTCAACCTACTGTAGAGTTACAGGAACTGGTACAGCACCTTCTGCATTACTACTGCTTTTATGTGGTTACCCATGGTCTTTATTCCCCTCCTCCATGCCCAGCGGTACTCCAGCTCCTGTGGTCCAGTCCTCTCCTCCTGCTTCTTGGAGATGAACATTTGGGATGTACTCACTAACCTTTGGTGTTGCTTGTCTTCATTTTCAGAACATAATGACTGATACTTTTTCTTAATGTTGAAGGCTTTGTGCCTCTTGGGGGGAACAGCCTTAGCACTGCTTGCCCTTTAGGAAAAACAAGCCCTCTTCTCCTACTGTGTGTTTGCTTTGACATTTCCATAGGTTAGTGGGGCTACTCAGTGAAAACTGGAGATGACTGGGAAATACTAGACTTGCATTTTTTAATACTCAAAAAAAGTTATTTTTTAATTAAAAAAATGCTTTTAGTTTAAAAAAGGAAAAGCCTGAGCAGGGAGAGGAATAATGATCCCAAAGCAAGCAGGCTGTGCCTTCCTGGGATGTAGGAGAACCAGTTCCAGGTTCTTACTCTGCTTGTTGGAATCATTGTGTTACAGCCTTCCCCATTCCATCTCTAAGATGCCATCCCAAGGAAAGGGCTTGTTTGCAGAAGTCATTGATGTTCTATTATATTGCATTCTTCAATGGAAAAAAAAGTCACTGAAATATTCACAATCAGCTCTTGATTAACACTTTTCTGTAATTCCTTTCCCTATCCCAAAATATTATTTAGACAGGAGTTTGGGTCATGGCTCCTTGCAGAATTCGTATTTAATATTTCCTTAATATAGAATCTAAATTATTTTTGGTAATCTATGTAAAGATTATGTATAATACAATTAATTGATATAAGTGGTTTCAATTCTCCTTAATATGACAAATCTCTAGTGTGAAATATTCTTAGTTAATGATCAACATAAAATAGATAGAGTTCATTTTTAATGCAAGTACAAGATTTGAATTAATTTGTAGTTAGTAGAGTTATTAAACTGTATAATATATATACACACACACATACATTTCCTTCTTTTGTTTTTAAGGCTTTTTCTTTTTCAACAGATATGATATAGCTGGGTCTGTCTATATATATAAATGTATGTATCTGTGAGATGCATATTTAGGAATTCTCTGCAACTCATTTATACTTCTCTGTGTTAATACTCTTGTAACAAACTTGCATTTTTGTCCTACCTTGAGGTGTGTTTTCTGTTGGTACCAAGTGCTAGGTCCAGTGGGTCCTACCACAGTTTCCCCCACCCCACCGAGCTGTGGCTGCCTCCTGTCTCAGAGAATCCAACTTCTTCACCACAGCACTGTGTTCCCAGAGGAGGAACTGCTTCTTAGGCAGATAGACACAAAATCTCTAGCAGAGAGCAGCAGGCATGGTAGATCTTACCTGCTAATCTACCTTGAGCAGAGTATTAATGTTTGCAAAATGAGCAGGCAAGGTAAGAGTATTAGAAGGGGATTAGCATAAAGCCATGTACCATTATCATTGTCTTACTTTCTTAGATTTAATGTGAGTGACATTCTTTAATATTACTATTAAATTTATAGCAGTGAGATAAGCATCAAATTTTCCTACAATTGCATTAAAGATGATGGGGGGGGGGGAAGTATTGGGAGAAGTGCCAAGTAGAATTTGAATGTTGCTTAAAAGACGCGTGGGATGGAAGAAGCAACTTGCAGGGAACATCTGTTTCTGCTGGACCTTGTCACTTCTCTGTCAATTGGAACACCGAGTTAATCAGATTCCTTAAACTTTAAAAACTGTTGTGTTTTAGATACAGCACAGTTCAAAAATAGCTATCCAGCTTGCTGGATTTGGTACGTACTGCAGAATCATGTTATAAATGAGGAGAGAGCTCAGGGTAAATGAAGGCCCTTGTGTTTCCTTCCAGGGTGGAGTAAGAGGAAGATGTGCAGGGATTTAACACGGTTTGACCCCACTGTTCATATTCCCCAGTGTTTTACAGGTCACTGAGCTGCAGCATTTGTGTCATCTGTTTAAAAATATATATTTCCAAACTGTTGGCTACATACCAAAACTTGTATGAGGAACACTGATAAAAGGCTTTAGTGTTAGCTGCTTTGTTTTGCTTATAACTCCTATGTAGACCCCCAAAGTATGTGAAAATAAGAGCATACCGCCAGTCTGCACTGCTGCTGGAGCCCTTGGTGCCCAAATATCCAGCCATCTCAAGGTTCAGGTTCACCCTGGGGTTTGGGCCAGCATTTCCTACCATTGGCTGTATTCTTTGCTGACTTTCTGATGGGATGAAGTCCTGTAGAATCTCTTGAGGGGAGGAAGCACAGTTCCTATCATCCCTTTTGAAAGGACCCACACATGTTACGTTTTTCCCAATAACATGTCAAAAAAGTATTTTCTTCTCTCATGATGTATTTTGATTCTTCAGTTTCCCAACATTTTTCTTTTCCTGAGGAAAGCAAATGTTTCCTTGAAACATTTTTAACAAAAACAGATGTGTGTATTTCTAAAAGCATTTTGATGGCAAATGTTTGACCCATGCTATCGTGAAGGGGATTACAGCAGTAAACTTAGATTTTTTATTTTTAAAGCATAAGTTAACTGTAAATGTAATAAAGAATTAAATAATGCCCTACATTGCTCTTCATGTTCTCCCTGCAACTTATTATCTGTGTTTATTATTGTCATCTTCAAAAGTACAATAAAAATACATGGCCGTGTACATTAAAAGCCTTAGTTAAGCTAAGCGCAGCCCCTTAAAAATGTTCTAGATGACACAGCGTCCCCGTTCTGTACTTGCAGTTATGCCAATTAATGCTGTGCTGCTGCTGCATCTCGCAAGCTGCGAGGCCTCGTTACTCGAGGAAGACCCCTCGTACCTGACGCGGAGGGGCTGCTAAAGCGGCAGGCAACACGCTCCTCTTAGAGGAGCCCAGAACAAATGTCCCAGTGTGGTGCTGGGAGAAGACACTACTGCTGGAAACGCCACGCTAAGATGCCTGTAAGACACAAATTTGAGGTCATGATTATTTGCGGTTCACACACCTCTCTGCATTATTTTTGCAAGACAGGGGTGTGAATCCTGGTGTGCTGGCTGAACTCCAGTTTGAGCAATTACATTTTATGCCTAAAATTCCCCTGTAGTTTCAGCTCGATATGTTTCACATCTTGGTTTGTCCTGTAGCTGTGTAGTGTTAACCAGCTGACATTTTTTACTCTCTGAATTGCTGTGTTTTAGATGTGAGTCTTGTATGTGATCACAGTCCAGACACTTTTGCAAATGCTCAGAGGGGAACCTGTTGTGCAATTAAACGCCAGTGCAGAAGTGACTTTGTGGGGGTGTGCAACAAGTAAGGCTCGTACCTCCTTTTCCATGTGCTTCTCTGTGCTGTACTGGTAGGGTACTAAAGCTTCGCTGGATGTACGTCAGTGTCACTGGGCTGCACAGTGGTGGGGGACCTTGGTGGCAGCCCTTAGGGGAGCAAGAGATCCCCGTGGGCTCCCTTGGGGTCCGCATGGCACTGAGACCCTCTTCCCACTACCACAAAGCAGTGCCAGTGGCAGACGTAGCCCTATAAAAGTAATGCTCTATGACTGATCTTGGTTTTCCTTTTCTTTTTCTTTTTGAAAGAGGAGGCCAAGATCAAAAGCCTTAGCCCAATCAGTCAGGCTTTAATCAAACGAAGCACTTCAGCACATGCCTTACATTAAGCACATAAGGATTATTGCTGATTTCAGGAAGATAACCACATGCTAAAATTTGGACTCATATCTGGTTCGAGGCAGCCTCATATTCCTCTGTCGCTCTGTAACAGACACTATGCTCCAACCTTTCCTTTGCCTTAGAGGAAGATCATTATAAACATGCTGTCTAATCAAAAACAAGCAAATGAAGATATTAAAAAGAAAAAAAACAAGCAAAACTTGTTGCTTTGAAACTAATTAAAAAGAAGGTGCTGGTGGAATTTAACCCAATAGAAAGGCTCCTTGTAACTTCAGCAGACTTTGCTTAGGTGTTAATATTTTTGTGTTAAAATATCTGGATTTTCCCAGAACTTGTGTTGCGGCAATTAGCAGGACTTTATCTTTCCACCCCTTCTGTTTGGAAGCAGGAGCTGTACGTGTGGATGGCCTACAGTCAACCATGCTTGTCCAAAGACAGTACCTTCATCTACAGCAATGACTATTTATCAAATTAAACGCATCCGAGATCTCATACTTAGCTGGAGGTGGGCAAATATCAGGGTATATATTGTCCGTATGGTATTTATATGGTATTCTGCAATCAAAGGTGACTGCTGCATGCAAGATTGCTTCAGTAGGCTATTTTCCGGTAAAGTCTTGGTTTTGATTTTAAGTTAATGCATTATCTTGATGTGCATTCTCTTTTAATGCCATGTCCAGACATTTGACTCCCACATCCTAAAAGCAGAAATAGTGTCTATGGGAGAAGTCACAGGGTTAACATCCTAACTTAAAGGCATGGTCTACCTTTAATTGAAGTGGGTGTCCTCAGCAAGTGGCTTCTCCCATTAGAAATGATTTTCTGCCAGAAATCTATATTCTGTCATACTCGATTACGCACCCTACTAATCAGCGGAGAACTTGGTAGCACCCCGACATGGAGAAGTCTGCATCTGTTCTAAATCCTGCCCTTCTAAGCAGGATTATTGCCAAGCACTGTGAAGATTGCTTAGCTGGGTACAAAAGATGTTGTACCCAAGCCAAAAAGGGAAAGTAATTCTGATTTTATTTGAATGAGCTTATTTTATTGGATGGAAGGAAATAATTGAATTATGTACAATAAAATAAAGTCTTGTGTTTCTGAGAAAGACATAGGCAATTGCTATCTGGTAAAATCTCTCGAAACAACATAAAAATACAAGGATCCTTAGCAGATCATATATCTCTTCGATATTTTCTTGCTCTTCTGAAAACAAGTGCTACTAGGTATAATTTAGACTACCATAGTAGTCTTCTATTTGCTTATTTGTGAAATCTGTCAGGCCTCAAAGTACTTAAGCATATGCTTACTGTTAAGGGCATGAGCGCCGTAACTGATCTCAGGGACGCTACTTAATCTTTAAGAGTTTTGCAGAAATAGCAGCTCATTCCTGGCTGTGGAGAGATCCAGAACAGCTTGCTGGGTGACGAGAGATGAAACGGGCCAGAATTTTTTGGCTTGTAAAAGAGATGACTATGAGAGGGTATGGCAGAGGAGATGTGTGAAATGGAGAGTAGAGGTGGGAATGGTTATTCAAGAACTAGGAGACACTGCATGAAATCATCAGGCAGCAGGTTTACGCTTTAACAAGGAGGTATTTTTCCTACACTTCACAAAAATAAACGCAGTGCTTAGAATATTGAGGAGGCCAGAAGTAGGAATAGTCCAAACAGGAATTCTGTTGTTTTGGATAAGAATAGTCCGAGGAGTGCAATGAGGTAGAAAGGTGCAGATACAACCATCGGCTCGAGAGGCCGTAAAGCTGCAGATCGTGCTGCTACAGTGCTGGCCAAACCATACTGCTTTAGCTGAAGGTGACAAATGCCTTTTCACTTTGTGGTGATGTTTCTAGTTCTGCTTACTTACAGGAGGAAGGGAAACTCCTGATTTTTTTTTTTATTTTTTTCTGAAAACAAGATATATGTTCCCAAATAAATTGCATAAATACGTTGCGTCTTCCTGCTGTCACGTCTCTCCTCGAAGGCGTTGGTGTAGGCATCTGCATGCTCCCTCGTTTCATGCATCTTCCATGCAGAACTTGAAAAATGTGGCTCATTATGGTTTTGGTTAAATGCTGACACTGCTTATTGAGCTTACAACTCCACTGTGTTTTTACATTTAATTTAATGTATAAGTGGCTCTCCAGACTGGCAGTCTGGAGTGGCTTCTCTCAAACCCAAGAGAAGCCACAGTGTCCTGACAGACTCCTGCAGGAATGATGCTACACGAGCAGCCAGGCAGCGTGTTTTATTTAGGCTACAACAACTTGAAGGCACAGGATTTTTTTTTTTTTCTTTTAACATCTTGAAAGGATTAAATCCAGTGGAGAGATTTCACATTTGAGATGCACTTTCTTATTATCGTAATGATTTGCAAAATTCTCTGCCTTGAACAGAGAAGAAGGGGATGCGAGTTAGAAAAAGTATGCCACTGCTAGCAACAAAGTTCCTTCAATCTGCATTTAAATAAAGGTATTGACTATGTAAAACACATGGTGGCCCAAGGCAGAACATAAATAGTGCTTGCCAGGTATAGTGTTTGATGTGGGCTCCCACGTAAGGTATTGAAGGCACACGTCAGTAAATCTTGATCCTGCCAACTATTTCCTGTGCAGTGTCACTCTAGTCTAGTTAGAGTGTATTTAGAAGGTGGCTAAACACACTTTTGTGGGAATCATTAAATAACACAGCAATTCATGCATTTGTAACAGACAGCTTCAGATGCACGTTATTAACTGAAAATAAAATCTCAGCATTTATCTTAGATGTTATTTTTTTTAAACTTTAAGGAAAACCAGGACCCAGTATGACTGAGGATATTATACCCTAAAGTTTAGGACTGGTTTGTAAACACGATCCCTAGTGTCTGCTATTGATCTTTTGCTATTTTAATGCATTTTTACTGACCGACATGTCCTGTGGTAAAGAATATTGCCTAAATTAGTTATCTGATTGGTTCTTTTGATTAATGACAGGACTGTGCTTCATTACACATGACAACATGATCAGAATAATCACTGCAGCCATAGAAGCTGGGACTGGCATTTTTTATTCCTTCATTTTTAAAGTTCATTTATAAAATTATTTAATGTATACGTCCTAAGTTGTAATTTATTTACATGACACTTTTTTCGATGGGAACTGTTGTACTGTGTCACAAATGGCTAAGAAAACAAGGTAAACTAGATGTACAAATCAATGTCTTCTGGCTCAAGGGGAAAAAAACATAATCAAGATTCAAGAGCTGACCTTGTCCAAAGTCCAACTTGTCACACAACAAACAGTGAGGTGCCCAGCAAATCACTAGGATCAGCAGGATGTATTTGAGGGAATTTTTAACTGATATGATTTCTCAACAAGGTTTTTCACTAAAACTTGCAGTCATGAGTGTTGGGGTGAAAACAGCCCATGACTTGAGGGCCATTGGATACCTTGTGGCCAGCTGCCCTCGGCATTTCCAACGTTCCCTCTCAGAGGTGGCAGCGCCAGTGGGTCCCAGGAGCTAAAAGGCTGCTCCATCAGCCAGCCTGAGAAAATGCCATCCTTTTTCAGCAGTATCCGCTCAACCTTTGCACAACTGAACCGCGTTGGCTGTCCCTGTTTGGAGGATCAAGACCAGATGTGTTGCCTAGCACCATCTCACCGCCGCGCTATCTGCCGTGGTTTATAGCACCTTTACATGCTTTGAGGTTCTTGATTGCTTTTTAGTAGGTCATTCTGGGATTGATCTGTTTGAATTTATAAGGACATGCATGCCACCTTATGTCATGTTGATGAATGATTCAAAATTTTAAATGGCAATTCAACATTTAATGTTTTGAAAAATGTTTAAATAGTGTCATGCACAGAATAAATGGCAGCTTTCATTTTCTTTCTTCAAAATTTCCTGCCAGCCTGTTTACATGATGTTGACAGACATTTTAGCATTTGCCAGAGAAATAATGTGAAGGGTTGGATACTTGCCATAAAATGGTTTCCTCTCTCCATGGCGAGTGTGGAAACAAATGCGTACATATATGCACGCATATATTTTATACATATTTCAAAACAAACAAACAAATTTTGTTTGCTGTTACAGATACAGAAATATATCGCTGGTCAGGACCAGTTGCAGAGGAGGTAGGATCTTTGTGCTGTGAGGATTTCCCTGGCTCCCCAGCTCCCGAGCGACTGCAGCTCGTGGCGTACAGTGTAATACAGCCGCTGCAAAACTCAGGAATAGTCTTGCTGATCAGCTGCTAAACAACCTTAATGCCACCCCCAAATTGTATTCTGATGTGGCAACTAAACGGCACATTTGCAAACTGAGCCTCATGTGTGCCAATGTGCTTCTCGCTTTATTGTGCTTTTTCATTATGCCCCGTCTCAGATTAGGACATCACTGTATTGGCTCTGTATAATGTGCAATCTGCATGTACAAGTAAATGCACATACAGGCTTAGGACCCTATCCTTTAGGTACATATAAACTCTAAAATGATCTCAGTACTGGTGCAACAAGATTTTCCTCCTGGGATTGCAGGAAGAAGGCTGGTATTTGTTGTGTGTAGTAAATGTGAAAGTTTAATATGCCAATAATTCCATTTTCATGGAATAACTATGGATTTAGGATGTTGCACTGAGTTAATTTTGGCTTGTGTTTAGACATTCATTTTGTGACTAACAACATTTGTCTAATTATAGTGACATACCAAGCTTTTGTTTCCTGGGAAGAGATTGCTATTGTATGAAATATGTTTAATCATGGTTAAACACGCTTTGATTTCTCATGCTCATTGTAGGTATATAAAAGACTTTGGTGCTACTTTCGCATGTATACGGCGGAGGAATGAATAATGCTTTGATGAAAGCAATTTTGAATGATGGACAGATAAGCTGACTTTATGCCAGGACTATTTTTGTTACTAGCACGTTAGAAATTGTGACCAGTCAAGGAAATGTCAGCACTTAGAGGCTTTTCGAATTGGGACCTATCTAAAAGCAGTTGTAACCTACCGTATGGGTCACTGAGTTTTACTAGTCAAAATGTATGAAATATTTAAGGACGCTGAAGGTTCCACACAGTACTTAAAAGGTAAATTTTTAATTAGCAGATGTATGAATAAAAGAAACAATCAATTTTTTTTTTCTGGAATTGATAAATGTGTTATATGTATTGCATGCATCTTTACTTCCAAATGACGAATTGATGCATTTTTCTATTTAAAAGTTGTTTTCTATCAGTACAAGCAGATAATTGGTTATGCTGGTTGAATCATATGTGTGTAACATATGTATGTGTTACTTAAAAGCCTACCAATGAATTCAGGGTTTTTTGCAGCTTGTTGTATTGCACTGAAACCTCTTACACAGTATGCGATTAAAGCATGTTGAATATGCAAGTTATATGTTAATCTGATTAAATGAATAGAGAATTGCCCAATGCAATCAATTGAAATATGCAACAACTTTGTGTTGAACTTGAAGAAAATTATTACCTTGAGGCTGCCAAACCCATGATACAACTTTGCATTTGCAATAATATTTGCCTATTTAGCATTCAAAAGCATATATGTATAGTTTTCTTTAATGAAGTAAAATTAGTCCATCAAGGAGAGACTTGTTAGAACTGGAGAGGCAACAACCTCATCTATATAGGAATGTTAAACATTGGCTGGAAGATTTTCAAGTGTTTTTATTCATAATGCATATTTTTTAAAAGTGCAAAGACATCTATATTATTTTATTATTTGTTTATTTTCCCTAAAAACAAAATGACTTGATTTAAGCATATGATGCTATTTACTTGTATTTTAAAGCCTCGCATAATATACAGTAGATTGAAATGCATACTTATGTCTTTTCCTTTCATTGGACAGCTATGCTAAAGCAAATAAAATCAAACGCATACATTCCCTTTCAGTGGCTTGCAAACCGTAAGTGATGGGAGGAAAAGGCTGCAGCCATTCCCCTGAATTCTATTATTGACAACAGCAGAAGTAAAAAAATTAGAAAACAAATCCCTTTTTAAATAAAATGAAGTAAAAGACCTGCATTGCTTGGAGGAAATGCTAATTGAAAATACCTTGCTAATGCTAGCTAGTCACAGGAAGGAAACATTAAGTTATTATTTTTAATAATGTTTACAAGTATATCCAGCCATTTCCAGCCAGTGAAAAATGTTAGCCTTGGTAAAATGTGGCAGTGCTACTTTTCACTGGTGATGCTGCTCATCTTCTCTCTGATAGCAATCATTAATTTTATTTTTTAACCCAGTCTTCAAATGAAGACAGATGAGCAAGAGAGTTTTAAATGCAAGCTGCTTATGTTCAGAAAAATGGCTGCTGGATTACAGATCCCCGCTCCTCATCCGCGTCCGGGCGCTGTTCGGAAAGGGGGAGAAGGCGGCGAATGCGGCGGCCTGGGGCTTGGCCGCCGGTGGCCGAGCGCGGCAGAGGGGAGGAAGAGGAGGGCGAGGGGAAGGCGTCCTGCGCCACGGTGCTGCCGTCTGATTCATGGGCTAATTGCTATGGAGACTTGCGGATACTATTATTGTTAATTGCTCCTGATAATTTTAACGTTACATTGTAACATTTATTTCTCATTAACGCTAAGAGGATTGTTAGAGACCAAAATGCGTAATATACATCACAGCAGCCGCAGCACCGCGGTGCAGCCTGTTTTTCCCTCCTTTTCGTGTCTTTCAAGTTGCGTATTCAGTCAAGTGTCAATGAGCTCTAATTTCTTCGTCTTTTAAAGTGGTGGTTTCTAGCATTTTGCAGCTTTACCTTGGCTGTTGCTCACATGGACACGTGGCTGTGATCCTTCCAGCGCTAACGTGCCGTGCCCAAGTTGTCCAACGTGCTCCTCCCCATGGTGAGACGGGGCTGAGGATGGTGACGCACCCTTTTCTGACGTGTTTTCTGTGCTCTTTGGAAAGAAGAGCTGGGCTGCTCAGTGCATTAATAAGAGCAAAAGAGGTAGTAAAAAGGCTCCTCATGCAGCAGAACCTGAGGACCCGCTGGGCCTTGCATCCAGGCTTTGTGGTGGAGGGAGGCGCCGAGCTGCAGGGGCTCGGGGAGCCGGGGCCTTGCAGCCCCTCGGGCAGCTCCCGGAGCCAGGCTGCCTCGCAGCTTGAGCTCGGGCAGCAGCGAACGTCTCTGCAGCACCGCCGCACTGCCTGCCAGCCCGGCTGCTCCTGGGGAGTGACCTTGTCTCTAGAAATTAGGCCTTTCGTTGCAGCCCCTTGTAAGGAGCTGAGCCAGGATTAATTGGCCTGCTCGCCGCAGTTTCTGGAAGTATCTCGTATTTTTCAGCGGAAGATGACTCTGGAAGTACTTTCCTATGGTGAAACAAATCCCTGCCAAAATAAAATGATGAATCCTGAGCATTACTGGCAGCACATTGTGCCAGTTTTTGAGCAGTTCTTCTCTACCTGCACCTCTGCTCCGAGTTCTGCGCCCAGATGTTGCGGGTTTCACCCTCAGCTGCTGTCAGTGCAGCAAAGGCAGGAGGGAACGTCCTGCAGCTCCCACGGGGCTGGCGCGTGTGCCTGGCAGGTGGGATGTGCATGGCACTGTTGGCATAGGTGCCTGTCCAGCATCTCAGGCCCTGCAGCGAAGATGTGGTGGCTGCTGAGCTGCGGTGAGACCGGTGTGAGCATGGGAGAGGAGACTTGGCAGAGGGCGGTTGGTTTTAGGTGCTGCTAGGCTAGCTCACCAAAGTAAGCACGTATTTTGGCTCCATGTATTTGTAATGGGCATAAAAATAACACATATGCTAGGCATGGTTGCGGAGAGATTTATTTACTTATCAAAAATATTAGAAAATGCTGGTAGAAAGTATGCAGCAATGGTGAATTTTTACTTGAGCTTTTTTTCTTCCAACCTCACAGCACCTGTAACTGGTATACACCCAAAAAGTTCTTGTAAATCAGGACTTAGAAGTCATGAGGTCCTGCAGGCTGGTTTTGTCCATGCAGCGAGACATCTTTATGGTCACATGGCAGAGGGTGGACAGTACCTGGATGACCCAGGCGGGTCTTGCCTTCCTCGTGCATGAGGCTGTAGGATGCTGCAGGTGTTTGGAGGGAGAGGGAAGACATAGGGCTCAGCCAGGCACCGGCCTGACCTTCTCAGGGCAGCAGGTCTCTGTTTTGGACGTTTGAGCTGGCCCAGCTGGACGGGCTGGGAGGCCACGTGCCTGGATGGGTCGGGTGGCGATGGGGTTGGGGAGAAGTGCAACAGAGACACAGCCAGAGGAAGCCTCTGTGAGGCCCAGCCTTGAAAGACTGGCCCACCTAAGAGACATCCTTGGTAGCACTCAGCATTTCTGTGTTTTGCTGGGCAAGCAAGTCAAATAACCAGGGAGGGTTAACTCCTCTTCTAACTCTCTTTCTGCAAGAGATGTCTAACGGAAAGGGATTGTTTTAATGCAAAACAAGCTCTTCCAAAGTGAGGCTGTTGCTGGGACTGTCTTCCAGGGGAGGACAGTGCTGGATCACAGCGGCTAGCTCACATGTCTCAGGGAGTGCCATGGTAGGGAGCCTGGGAGAGGAGGGGAGCTGGGAGCGAGCAAAGGCCTTCAGAGCAAGAGTGATAGGAGAGGGTGTTGGGAGGCAGAAGGAGCCAGCTGCCTGACAAAAGAAATATCATTACTCACCATTAAAGAACAGTCCAGATGCTTGAGATAGTCATGGGTGTTCTGAATTTTTTTCTTTTTTTTTTTTTAAACAAAGCTTCTAGCCTGTCTATGGTACTGTTCTGCAGAGTTTGAGGCCAAAGCCATAAGCCTTTGTTCAAGCAAATAGACCATGAATCTCATGAGTAAGAGCTAATCGTAATAGTAAATGCTGCAGAGTGGTCGTTGCCTCTTCCAAATGCAAAAACCCTCCTGGCATTGGTGTACTCCTCTGGGATGTCATTACTAGGGACAGATTGTATAGATACTCCCTCAGCGATCTGGGGTGGGATGCACATTTGCTCTAGGCACTCTCCAGGGTTTCAGGATCATGGATCTCTTTCCATCTCTTCTCTCTTCTTTGCCTTTATTATGAGCTCATGAGTGACTCTTACTCATCAAAAACATGGAAACATGAAAAGAAGTTTATCTGTTAAACTTTTATTGGTGCTCATGTTGTAGTGAATTGCACTCCAGCTAAAGGAGATTCCCTAGATTTTCTAAGTGTAGGAGTGATTGAAACAGAATAGCAAGAAATGGTGTAAAAACAGGACTGCTGAGATTAAACAGGTTGCAAGTTGTCTGGCAGCTCCAAATACAGCAGAGAAGTATAGCCCTGGAGTGCAGCAAATTTAATCTTTGAACAGGTTTATTGTTTTATCAGGTTTTTGTTTAAGAAGGGTTTCATTATGTATAACATTGAGATAAATTTTTACATAGCTGATTTATTCAACAGGTTTATTCTTTTAACAACTCATTGTATTTCAGCAGTTGGTATGTGGGGTCTTATACATCAAGGAAGTTTATTGCTTTATCAAGTCTGAATTTTAAGAAGTTTTCCTAATAATATAGGATGTGTGGAGATTTATAGGCAGCACATTTTTCAGTTTGGATGCTCAAGCCCTTTGATGTAAGGTAGGGTACACTGTAACTGCGTGAACGTGCTTCTAGGAATGGGGGTAATTCTGCTGTAACCCAAGCTATTGCCTCACAACTGTAGTAGATTTCACTTTGCTGTCCTGGTGTTTTTAAAGCCTTTAACAGTCCAGATACAACTACCCCGACTAAATTGTTTCTGTAAGCTGAAAAAGCAAAGCAAGGTAAAAAGGAGTATTGATGTCAGTGGGCAAGTAGATGGTGAGGGATATTTCGATAAACATTCAGGACTTCTGTAATGGGGAGATCATGAAATCCCCTCCTAGGGTTGGAGAACTTGCTTTGGAGTCTGTGAGTAAAGGCATGGCAGTAGTTGGAGTCATCACAAATCTTTTCTTCCAGCAGATTTCTTCCACGAAGAATCCATTACTGACTATTCAATCCAGAAATCACTTTTGGAAGTTGCATCTTCCAGGGGAAATGGCATGCAAATTCAGACAGCTGTCCCTGGTTTGTGGCTCCTGCTAAGGAAAGTAATTAAAGAATAGTTTGGTTTTATTGCATTTTTAGGATTGTTTTCATCTTTCTGCTTCTGCTTGGAAGGAGAAAAGTAATATAAAGAAAACCTTTCAGATGTAAAAGTCAGTTTCTATAAATATTGTTGTTATTTGTACTTTTACAGCATGCATTTCAAATCAAGTTGAATCTCACTGATTTGCTCTAATGACAAAAGAAAGCTCTATCATGAATTTCCTCATGTTGTGAAGTAGCAATTAAATTGTAGAGCTGGTTTGGTGTTTGCTGATGAAAAGCTTTTTTCATCAGAAAATGCTGATTCATCAAAACCAGCCTGCTTATAGATAAAAGTTAATTTCAATTTATTTGTCTTGGAAATATTGGGGGAAACTTCTGAAATTTAGTTGAATGATAAAGTCTGTAGCTTAGATTAAAAGATTTTCCTTCAGAAACTGAAGATAATTATAGCATAACTGGTTGAAATCAAGTGCTTCTAAATGTATAGTTTATTTGATTTGAGCCTGCTTACTTTTCTTTTTTTTTTTTTATATATAATTTTGTGCATGAATATGGTTCACAATTCAGATTTCTATCATGCCTTAGGACAAAATAATTCCTCTCTCAGACGACGGGAATTTTCCTTCTCCAGCACCACTAAGGCAAAAGTATAAAAAACAAGAGTATTGCACAGTAAAGTACTTAACAGAAGTTTTGTACTATCCTATGTTTAATCTATAACTTTAATTATAACCATTCCCCATTTCCTCACATCTTTACTCACATAAGTAGTCAGTACCTAAGGCCATAAAAAAAAAATTAAGGCATTCATGCTTAAGGGATACATGCAATAACATGTGCAAAGTTGAATCCTTTTCAGGAGGGTGCCTGTAGCATATGATGTCTTGCTGCTCTCTCCTACAACTTTTCTGGGAGTGGGAAGTTGCCATGTTTAAGATGAAAATTATTGTATTTGTCTATTTGGGAAGGGAACATTAGCAAGGTTCTATCGTGCAGCTGATATTTAGACTTGTGGAACCACGTGATTTAATAAAATGCAATAGATGTAATAAAATAAATACATTTCTATGTGCTAATCAAAAGTCTTTTTACCAGTTCCATTATAGACATTCTTATTTTTAAAGACTTATTTGATTGACATCTACTAGATATTTCGTGATGATTTTGATATGCCGCCTGTCTGGCTGACAGGCATGTGTTAGCTGTTCTCTGCAGATACAGACTAGACTTTAAAAATATTTTCAAAAGGTAATTGTATGGTTTAGATAAAATCTGCAGTTTCTCCCAACGTGACTGTTATGTCTGGCAGCTCTCAAATGATTAAATATGCTCGCTTAAGAGCACTTAAAAAGATGCTGACACTTTAGTTGAAACAATGGGCCTGATGAATTCAGCAAGAGTTACCTGTAGTGTGTCCATGAGCTACAGAAAATCTCCCATTTTGAAGGGGCTGTGACTTTGCAGGTTAGGACATGACCCTTTCCCTTGCTCCCGCTCCCTGGACATGGCAGGTTGCACTTTCCTCTTTCTCTCCCAACTGGGTGCATTTTTGTCTTTACACCAACTGCTTTTGATTTGATATCCTGAGTCCCAATAGAGCCCAAACCACCTTTCATTTATGTTGACTTAATTGCATTAACTTCAGTGCAGTTATTTCTGGCTTCAGACAGCTGAGTTGACATAATAAGTAGGTCAAAAATCTGTAGTATTTTTAATTTGGGTGGGAGGTAGGTTTTTGTGTGTCTCTTATAAAACAAAGTACGGTTTGAGGAGAAAGACTCTAACCTGAGTGCACTGTTTATTCTGAACATTTGTTCCATATTTCAAGAAAGGCATTGGCAAATTCATGCTAAATGATGGGTCTGAAGGCAAGTTTTTCCTGAATCTCATGATTTTCAACATAACAGGCAAGTCTAAGAGCAACAAGATCTGTCTTCCAGCTAATAAGACTATTTGCAACCCTGTGCTGTTGAATTCCAATATGGCATTGGCAGCATCACCTTCTTGTGTGTATTATTGTTTCTTATTAATTTCATGTTCTCCTTCTTCCTGATTCATAATATCTATTGGTGACTTGCTCAGAAGTATTGATATATCTAACACGTGCATGGATCTAGCACGATAGCGCTGGTATTTATGGTCTGATGGTGGTAGCGTGTGATGTTACAGCAGCACTGTCACCAGCCTGGTGCTGCCACGTAACCTTCCTTCTTCCACACTTCTAAATTGCTCTATGGAGATGATCCATTAAGAATCACAATAAAGCCTGAACGTTTGAATAACCTTTGAAATTATTGACAAATTGGCCCCAATGGGCTGCCTAAGAGCCTAATGTAGAACAAAAGATCGATGACAATGCTGCAGAGACAGGATTCAGACTGCATAGCGAAGGGATATGTCATATGATTTTTGCATGCTGCCACTGGAGCACAAATATAGCAGGAGGGACGCACCATGCGAGTGGACCCTGTTTTTCCTCCCACCTTCCTATTTGCAGAATAACTTCACCAGGAGCCTTGTCAGTGAGCCTGGACTCCTCCTAAAGTTTTGGAGAAGTGACAAGATTGGGTCAGCCTGGAAGTGCCAAGCACACCTTGTCATCTCAGCAAATTCACCAACCGTCTAAGGATTCTCTGCAAGTCCTTGTATGACTCCCATGGCCATCCTATAGGAGCATCCGTGTCGTTAATATCCATTCAGTTATGCACTAGACCCAAATTTTCCTGTGTCACAGTTGGGAGAGGAAGGTGGAGTAGAAATTACACGATTTGCTCAGGATCACAAAAGAAACTGGTAATAAAACCCCAGTGTCAGATCATAATATTTTTCCTGCCGTTTTTGGGAGAACTGAGGTTCTTTCCTGTGAGTTTAACCATTTCCACAGCAATGGATATGGGCTACATTGACTTTTTGTTGTCCTCATTTTCATGGGTTGTCCATGTAGTTTAAAGTCAATGTGCTATACATAGTTTACAGCTCAGTCATAAAGCTGATTTATTAATAGCTGTATCCACCCACCCCTGCCCCATTCTCCAGGAAAAGGGGAGGTGTTTAGCAGAGTTTATCTGTAAAACTCAGAAGTTTGGTGGAGACTCCTCCTTTTAGCCTTCGAGCAGCATTTTCTTTCCCCACACAACTACATCCTGCCTACGACTGTTTGGCACAACAGTGACCTCTAAAGGCTGGTTAGATTAATAGTCTCTCTGGAGACCAATCTGGCTTTAATTCTTATTTAAAGGTAGAAGTGCAGCTCTGTATCAGGTATAGCCCCTTCATGCTGAGCACATCTTTAGAAAGGTCAGCTCATGGAAAGATCTGAGAGTCTGTTCCTTTTCCCTTGTGCTGTATAAAGGCACCTGACCTTTCAGTGATCCTAATTTCTCTTCCTTTCTTTCTCCCTCCTCCTCTTCCCCCCAGCCCATTATTTATTGAAGTGGAATGGACCCTTCTCTCTTCTTTCTTTCTGTCCTCCTTTATTTTTTCCAAATAGTTTCCAAATTAAGTGACCAAAGACAGTGATGACACAAGTTAAAATCCAGGTTACCTTGATATTTCAGGAATCATTTCCTTCAGAGTAATTCCATAGTGTAAAATTTGGAGCTGTACATGTTGTCATGGTTTGACTTACAACAGGAGAAGTCAACTAATTCAATTTGCTGAGTCCCATTCACTCCCAAGAGCCTAGTACCAATACACAACAGCGCCTACCACAGTGCTGCCGTCCCAGAAAGGTCCAACAGCAGACCCTTCATCTCAGTTTTTCATTAAAAACTAAGATTTCAGTGCAATTTGTGAAGAAAATCTTCTCAATGGCAGAATGGAGACTGACACAGGAGCGTGCAGTAGCCAGAGACTTTGACGTTGTCCTGTCCCCAGGAGCAGCTGTGAAGGTAAGGAAGTCCCCTACGGTTCCAGGAGGTGCACGGAAAGGTAAGAGGAGATATGGATGGGCCCAGGGAGAGCAGGTGTGAAATTGGGCATTTGATCCCCTCTCAGCCTCACCTGTCAAGAACAAGTTATGATTGAGCAGTAGAGCCTCAAGGACTCCCAAACATCTATGGAGCAGGAGGACTCCAAACAAGCCATTGCACAAGCAGAACGTGGCGACCTGCAGTTGTTGGGAAGAGGTAGAGAAGGCATGTCCTGCACATCATTTCTATTAGGGCTGTATGTTTAAAAGTGAGACGCGTGTTTTTGTTCTTTGCACTTTAATTGAAAGGAATTTTGTAGGTACTAATGGCAAGAAATGGGTATAAGCAGGGTGGGACTGGCTAAAGATATGAAGAAGGAATAATGGGGATAAAGGATTAGTGGAGGTTGAAGTAAGAAAGAGGACATGGTGTGCAAACAGGAGGGAAAGGACCAAGTGAGAAATGGGACAGTGAGGACCGAGAGGAGAGAGAGAAAGCTGCAACAGGCGGGAGGTGGCAGTAGGAGCAAAAGCTGTTACCCCCACACCCTAAAGATCACTGCAGCTCTCCAGCTGGTGGATTGCACGCGTCGCCTTTTCAACTGTCTTGCCATCGCTTTCCCTAGACCATTCTACCTCTGTTTCTACAGGAATTTTTTTCTAATTTACTGGTTGTATTAATTTTAATTGAAAAGTGATATGGTTTTGGCAAACTCCCTTTCTGTCAGTGAGAAGTTGGTTCATTCTTTGGTTGATCCCCCTTTCTTGGGAATTTGGCACCAATTGATTTTTATCTATTTTAATTTTTGTTCAAAACCCTGCATTCCAGGGACTTGTTTTTCCTTCCAAACAGGACTAAACCCAACTACAACTGGAGATGATAGCCTATTTGAGGCTACTCTAGCCTCAAATTCCTACTCCTTTTCCTAATTATCTTTGCCCTTTCTCTATGGTCACTATGGTCCTCTCATTGCTTGATAGTTTTATTTCCAAAGTGTCTTTCTCTCCCCTTCATTTTTTGTAGGGGATTTGCTGCTTGCTCCCATGAGACTGGGTTCAGCTGGGATTAATGAAAATTCTTTATATTCAGCTTGGACAAATCAGTCTTAGCAAGATGGAGTGAAACGCATTATATACAAAATAATATTTGTAGAATTTGGTTTTGGACCTTGCAAGAGCATCATTTAGTCCAGGCTTTGGAGAATGGCACAACTCAGAGCCAGGAGATCTCGCGGGAGATTTATCATGTGGCGGGTGACAAGGAGCGAGAGAACTGTTTAAAATAGTCCTCGGAAAGCACACACGATGCACGCAAAGGCTGTTCGGAAGCAGCATTAGCCAGGCTCGTTATTAAAAACTCTGTGGAATTCAGAGTGTGACTGCAGACAAAGCCCCAACTTGAGGGGATGGGAAGGAAATGAAACACCCTTTGCTCTTAAGCGCTCGCACAAATACATTGCGAGAGGTCTCGCTGCAGCTCGT
Source organism: Nothocercus julius (assembly GCA_013398735.1). Lineage (NCBI taxonomy): Eukaryota > Metazoa > Chordata > Aves > Tinamiformes > Tinamidae > Nothocercus > Nothocercus julius. The sequence goes on along the minus strand of VZSV01000008.1, from coordinate 9,115,840 downwards.
AGCACCACGCGGGCTGGTTTGGGAGCTGGCGGCAAGGCAGTTGCGCCTGCCGCGAAGCCGGGAGAGCTGCGCCAACGCCAGGAGGGCTCCAGAGCCCCCTTGGTGGAGAGGCTGAAAGGGCAGATGCCCCGCGGTGCCCCTGCGTGGCAGGGCAAGCGTGTGTGCTGCAGAGCCCTGGGCGCGACGAGAGCCGGGGCGGCCTCCGCCGGCCCGCGCGCGCCTCGGGGGCCGGGGCGCTCGGCGCGTTGCGCCGGGTTTGTGGCTTTGGCTCCTCTAATGGAAATGAGGTCCCTCGTGTGGCCCTGTGCCTTTTTGCGCGTCAAGCTCAAAGCGTAGATGCTCGGTGTGGGTATTAGTGTCTCCACTTAACGACAGAAGCCTCGGACAAATAAATCCGTGTGCCGCGGAGGATTTTCCTAATGAAACTGAAGCACAACGCTGTTTACATAGTGTCTTTCGACTCTGTTCGAAACAGCAAATGCTGGGCATCACTGCTATCCACAGACACCAGCTAATATGGGCATAAATGGAAATGTAATGCAAAGTGGCAGCTTCTTTTAAGTTTTCTCTATGTATCAGTGCAGTTGCTCTGAGCACCCCCTCTGAACTTTTCCCCTTGTGTGTCTGTGTTTTTTCTTTTTTTCTTTTTTCTTTTTTTTCTTAATATATTGACATTCCAGCCCTTGGAACAAGGTCTTCACTCCTTTTCTCATTTCAAGATCTTGTTTTGGGAGAGCTCTAACACCTGTCCACTGATCGCCTGCCAGTCTGCATCTGTGCCCAGCTGACAAGGCTGTCTGCTTTGACTAATGATGTGATTGATGGACAAAATAAGGAAGAACACACAAAAAAACATTTCTGTCTGGTCTGGTGTGTCAGCAAGCCTTCATCAAGTGGCTGCTGAAGGTATATTTTGCTGCATGCCTCATTACACAGTAATGGCATTCCCAGGCAAAGCTGTTTCTTTTCATGACACAAGACAGCAGGCAGCTTTATGGACTCTGGGCCTATCGAGCCTGGAGGAGAGAAGCACTAAAGAGTGGTCATTTCCAAAAGTGCCTCAAGTTGCTTTTTTGTTGTCATGAATTTAATATGAATCAACACAATATGAAATGAGCATGAGGAATTTTAGTGACTAGTCATTTTTTAAGACTGCTGTCTAAACAGCCATCAAGAAAAAAAAACATTTTCTTCCACCAAACCTGTTGCAAAAAGAAGTCATCTGTCAATTTTATTGCATTAAAAAAGTACACAGAGGCATATAGTCCAAACAAATGTCTGCCTCGTGCTAAACATGTGGAAAACGCCACATATCTGAAGAAAAAAAAAAAAAGGAAGGCAACTAACTGGCAGGCTGAATGCAGTATTTAACAACTAAGATTTAAATGGCTCTTTATGTAGATCCGTATGAAGAAGGCTCTTGTGCAGTTTATACATGATGTTGGGAGCCTGCCTGCGTCAGGAAGCGCCGTAATTATGTGATAGTCGTTAGGCGCAGGGGCAGCCGCGAGAGCCGCCGTCCTCCTCGTGCTCGCAGCCCTGGCCGAGGCGCGGGCAGGAGCCGCCGCGAGCGCCGTGCCCGTTTTGATCCCGTGTCTCGCACCGCTTCCCTGCCCCGGCGAGGGCAAAGCACTCGCTCCCATCGCCCCTTTTTGCTTTGCTGCTTCCCCCTGCTCCAGGCTGTGTATTTCCCATGTGGTTTTTAGACTTTTGAAAAAATACCTCATTTCCTCCATAAGACTTGGTGAAAGCTCCTTCTTCGCTACCAGCCTTGCGAGTGCTTTCCTGCTCCTGGTACAAGAGGTCTTTTCCTGGGGGTTATTGTGAATAACTTGTGATTTTAATGAGTTGTGATTAGTTAAGAAACTCCTCTTCATGTAATAAATACTACACAATAAATTAGAAAATGTATATGAGTTCTTTATACCCACTTAAAAGAGAGATGTAAAAACATCGTTGTAAATTCTTGTTATGACAAATGTAAAAGATAATCTTTTAAAGTGCATTTAATTTACTGTAATAGTAAGAACCACTTTATCGATGCCTAAGAGTACAGAAAAAATGAATACAGGATAATTCAAAGCAAATAAATAGCGTGATTAAATTCTGTATAGCACTCACATGCAGACACAATTGCGTTCCCCTTACCTATGAGCTCAGAGAACAACAACTGAGTTGCTGTTTTTTTGATTCAAGAATAAAGGACTCCTGTGCGGCTGCGAGCCGCCTTGCAATTGCCTTGATACTGAATAAGGCAATTCCACACTCAAGGGAGGGAGAAATTCTGTTGATTGAAAAGTTTAAACAAAGTAATTATTCCAGGAGCTGCAGTGGGGAGCCGAGCAGGGCGCGCTCGCCAACACCTGCGCGGCCGCGAGGTTCTGTGCTGAGCACCAGCAGCAGCTGCGCGGAGGAGCGGCCGCTTTATCAGGAACCAATGGGTTGCTGTGCTCCACTGACCTTGAAGTCAATGCCAGTGCCAAGAGCTCACTGTCTGCTGTTTCTTCTTGCATTATTGGTTTGAGGACCATAAAAATGTCAGAGATTTACTATAAATCACAATTCAGTTGGGTTTTGTTGTCTTTTTCTTTTTTTTTTTTTTTTTCTCCTTTAGTGGAGCCTGGCCATGTTCGTTTGTGATTTCCAGGTAAGCAGTTAGTGGAAATGTATCTCATTACCTTTTCCATAGAGTGGTTGTTTGTTTGTTTTAAATAGGGATCTTCACACTCTTAGCCCTTGTCTTGCTAATACAAGTCGGCTGCGCTTGGGTGGGGGTGGCTGGTGAGAGCATTTTGTGCTGCTGCTGCAGTAGGATGTGGTCTAAGCCAGGAGGAGAACTAGGGGTATTTTCTTATTTCTCCTATACAGCTTTTTTAATCACTCATACTCAGTTTCCGTGCTGGTAAGGGAGAGATTCCATCTTTGGCCTCTTTTCCCTGAAGTTGTTCCGTGTGTCAAATTTGTCATGGTTTAATGGCTTACTGTATTTCCCTGCACTGGAACCACTAAACACATTTTCACTTAAGTTGGGATCTTTAAAGAATGATCATCTTATCCATCTGTTCAAAAAGCACAAAGACACAAATCTGGGTCAGAAAAGAGACTTGGAAAAATCCCCTGTACTCAATCAGTTTCTGGCAAGTGAATTTGTCTCATGACTTCAGGAGCTGGTGGAAAAAGAGAGAATTTAACTGCAAAAATATTCTTTTATCAGCTCTTTGCTTGCAGCCATGGCGAACAGGTTTCTAGTTTTGTAGCTTGTAGCAGAGGAACTCAAAGGGAGCTTTAACCTTAGGTTATTTTCTTTAATCTTAGAAGAACCAGCCACCCGTTAACATGCCTATTTGTGTGTGTGTGTGTGTGTATATATATATTATATATATATATACACATTATATACAATATATATTATATATATATATATACACACACACAAAAACGCAAAAATATATAAATATAAAGCATACAATGTTTTTTGTTTTGTTTTTGATTTTCTTAATCAGGTTTGTGCATCCTTCTGGATTGATTTTTCTTTTTCCTAAATCTTTACTAATTTTTCTTCATGGCTTCCATCTCTTGTCCAGGCTTTTGTTTCTGTTTTCTGTGTATGATAGAATAGTTAAAGGCTCTGACTCGAGAAAAAAATCTGTTTATTTCTTCATTGTTTCTGGCAGAAAAAGCAAGAATGCAAAATTCAGATGACTTAACTGTACGTCAGTTTGATTTTATTTATTTATTTTACTTGTGCTTTTGCAAACCTTGTTTGCAAAACCCTTTATGAGTAGATATTTTTATAAGGATGATCTCTGTGGAACGAAGGGGATCATTATTATCTTTTTTCTTTCCTGCCCTTCTGAATCCAGATTCTAGGACTGGATTCCAAAGTCAGGAAACTTTCATTTGAATTTACCCTTTGTATAGAATTTTGAATTATTGTAGGATTATATGCTTCTTATTCCATGTTTTAAAAAATCTCCCACCTATTTCACTGGGATTTTGACATATATTCAATAGACAATATCCCACTGCTAGACATGTTGTGCCTTGGAAAATAATGGAAAATTTTATGCATTTGTTGATTATAAGCAGAAAGAAGTGTTCATGCTAAAAAAGGAGAAAAAGTAATTATTAGTTCTAGAGTGCTTTGTGATCCTTATAAAGTGTGATGATGACTAGAGCTGTGTGAAGAGCTGATAATGCTGTTTCTGGCAATATTAGATGTAGATGAATAGCTCAGAGTTGATTTTGGTTTTTTTTTGTGTATGCTTTTTTTTTTCTTTTTTGTTTTTTAATCTTTCAGTTACTTGACTTTTTTTTTTGAATTTAAAAATAGAAGAAAATGTCATTAAAAATAACTTCCAAATTTGAAAACTTTTGTTTAAAATGTTTCAATGTTCTCTCTTTTTTTGTTTTTTTTTTTTGTTTTTTTTGTTATTACAATGTGTTTTTTAAGTGTGAGTGAGGTAGTAAAGTGGAAATGGATTTGTTAGTTGTTTTCTGTTTTTCATACTTGTATCTTTTAAGTGCAGAGAAGGCTTTTGGATGAATAATTTTGCTTAGATCTACTGACAGTATCTTGCATATGCAATCATCAGGCGTGTGATATTAAGGACCTATCAGCTGAAGGCAGTGCCCACAAGAGAAGAAAATCCTGCCCTCTGTTAATGCTTTCCTTAGGTCATAGCAGCAGGATCTGCTTAGAGCTGATGTGAACTTAGAGGTGCAAACACAACCGAGACTTCTCCAACATTGCTACTTATAGCTGCTGCTGTCGTCTGTGAGCGGAGAGAAATCCCCAGCTGAGAAGTTAGCTCCCTCTTGATTTATTCAGTATTTTTTTCTTTCTTTCTTTCTTTCTTTTTTCTTCCTCTCCCTGCAGTGTTTTGGGTCAGCTTCAAAAGCAGGGAGCTTTAGCAAGTCTTAAACATGCCCCAAAATGAGCAGAGTTGAGGATCTACCTTATCTATCGGTTCAAAATCTGTTAGTGTGAAATGTATGATGTATATACGCACTACTTGTATGAAATGCTGTATGCATGTGCAATACATTAGAGGAATGCTGTGTATAATGCAACTACCATATGTCATATAAAATAAAAATGAAGGTATATGAGCAAATACTGTACAGCATATGGCAATATGTATATTAGCCTCAATCTATAAATAGCTTTGAAATATCTGTTTTAAGATAAGGAAAGCAACCTAACATAATAGTCATTGAGTAGAAATTGTGTCTCTTTTAAAGTTCTTGATGTCAAGGAGGCAAAATACCATTCCAATACTTAGATTTAATACGTACTTCACACAAAAATAAATCATGTAATATTTTCATGGCAGGCATAGAATTTTATGATTTTTATGATGATCATGGAATTGGGATTCATATTTTATAGACAGCACTAATAACATAAAGAAAATGCACCAGAAAAAAAGATCTTAATGAAACAGAAATGTTGGTGAACTTGCTGAAAGGGAAGGAAAGGAAAAGTTAATGTAACAAAACCTTTTTGATAGACATTGTTTTTTGTTCAGAATACATGTTGGTGTATTCACAAGACAAAATCATTGATTTTAAATGTTTAAAAGAGAGGTCAATAAATTGCCTTGTTTTCCATTGTGATGGCAATAACATTGAGCTCATTGTTTTTGTAGATGATTTAATGTGTTTGCTCCTATATGTTGTTTATACCCAGTGGGTATTAACTGATGTCCAGTTCGGTTGCCACTAGATCCTCAGTTCAGATCTTCTTAAGGATGGTGATAGTGCAGCATATCTGAGTCACTGTTGTTTGCACTTCTATTCTCTGTCAGGAAAAGTACCCAAACCTGAACTCCTGTTGAGAGACTGTTGCTAATGATGGTGTGATAGCCACATGCCCTAAGGGAAACAGAATTTTCAGTATTTTCTCCTCTATGGGATGCTTTGGAAAGGGGACAAAGAGCGGTGTGAAGTTAGGTGCTAGTTCACTGCGACATTTCCTCAAAAGAGGTGTCTTTTTAGAGAGGTTCCTCAAAAGCGGAAGGCAAGATGTTGGCCTGCTCGTAGCAGGTGTGCTCACTCATACCTACGAAGCTAAGTGCAGCCTCTGAGTGGGACTGGTACTGTCAGGAATAATAAGATCTAGTAGCTGAATAATTCAAATTTTTAAATTAAAGTTTTGAATTGTATTAAAAATCTCCTAAGGAAACACAAGTTTGTTAGGACGATCAGACTTGGGGCCTGTTTTATCAGTATTTCTTGCAGAGAACAACCTTAGGAGATAACCTTTTCACCTTTTCTGGGATTTCTGTTGACTAGGGGAATTGCCACAGCGTACATGAGAGCCCTCCGTCTGTTCCCTGGCCCTGGGAAGCTGCTTCATGAAATAAACCAACACCATGAACTCTAGATGTGGCAAGGTAGAGTTTTTGTTTTTCTCCTGAGCAAAAATCTCCAAGTTGGAATTTCTCCTAGAAGAACTCCCAAGGATCACCTACCAAGAGAAGTGTTAAATGCCAGTGTTCAGCAGCAGAAAGCAGAGCCTTGCTCACAGCAGTTTCCTCTCTCCATCTTGATAGCAGGCCATCGAAGGACAGTGCTGGGAACACTCACAGTGAGGAAATCTTTTCACTGTAAGTGTTTCAATTCCCATTGTATTATCTAAGATGTCTGGAAGCACTGGATGTGTAGAATGTGTTCTGTCAGGGTAAATTACAACATCGCCTGTTTGTGTACCATGTTGCAAATACATAGCTAAGAAGAGGTTTCAAAATGCAGTTTGTGTGTTATCACATAGTCCCTGTCTCATGTGAGGACATGCTTTCAAGGTATTCATAAATATCTAGGTTTGTCACCTACATGTTGCAACACTCTTGGAAGATGCATGGCAAGTGTGCAGCAGTGCCAGACCTGCCCTGTCTGCTGCAAAATGACAGTGAGGCCGGGTACTCTGACTGTGCCCCAACCAACTCCTAGATTTGACTGGAAATTAGCACTTTGGTGTGGTAGCCATGGGAGGCCTCTGCTAGGTGCAAGCCCTGCTTGCCTCCGTGTCCCCTGCGTTAGAGGTCAGCGTGCTGCCCTCTGCTAAACTGAACCGACTGCCCGCAGGAGGACGAGCCTGTGGCAAAACTCCCCTTGTGCAGCACGGGGACACTGCAGGAGGACCTCATGTGGCACGAGTCGTTCCTAAACACTTTGTGGTACTCCAGCTTACCAATTTTCCATAACATATATGATTAGAACTTGATGGTCTCGGGAGGCCATTACAGTCAATATTGCTTGTACATATATAACTTTTTTTAATTCCCTAAGTGCATATTTATCTGATTGATCTAATAACATACTTCAGCAGTGTGACTGTTGCACTTTCATTGAATCTACTTGTTGGATTCCTGGTGGTGGGTAATTTCGCTTGCTCCATGTTCTGTAATACCTGGCCTATAACAGAAGAACTGGGGGGCAGCAAAAAAACTGAATTTTGGCTTTACCTCCTAAATTATTATGCTTTTGTGCTTCTGCATTGGAATATTTGGAACAATTATGTTGTTCTTTCTTCCAGTTTAATAACATTTAGTAGAAATAATCCTGCAGCACATGCTTCTCTTTATACAAGTATAGCAAGCGCACTAAAGAAAAATAATTGACTAGCAAACAGTTTGATAACTTGGAGTTTTATGTTTCTCAGAAATGACTCATTCCCATATGCATGCTACAAGCTGTATCCTGAATGCTGAACTCGCTATAACCTGTTCTTAGAGAGGCTCTTGTCTCACATTCCCGTTTTGGCATTAGTAACAATAAAAGTAGCGGCAGTTTCAAGACTATCTGTATGTATAATGGCTTTTGAGAGTGGATTGATAATTACTTATTGCATTAAATAATCCTCGAAGTATGTAAGAGGAGGAATGTAAGAACGAATGAACTTGCAGAAGCAGAGAAATCTACGCATCCCTTCTGCTGTCTGATTCATTTAAACAGTCTTATTACAGTATCTATGCTGAGGGAAGATAATGAAGGTTCCTTTATATTGCTCTATCTTTTTTTTCCAGTTGGCTTTATTTTAAGAAATGCAATGGTAGCTATGGGTGGAGTTAACAGTCACCAGTGCCATTAAAATTTTACATTTACTGTGTGTAGGATAGGGAACACGACAAACATGAGTTTTATGTTAAATACCTTGTGCAGTAAATATTTCAGCTGCTCGCAATTGAAGTTTTGTTGTTTTGAAGAACAGTTCCTTTTGTGGAAGCACTAAATGTGTTTGGCCTTTTAAAAGCTAATTTCCAAGAATAACCTCTTCTTTCATAGTAAATTATTCTGTAAATATAGAGCATGACACAGCAGTATAGGAAGCAATTTAGCTTTACCCATCAATGCTTGTCTCTTGAAATAAGTCAGTGCAACAGAACTTCAGTTAAAGGAGAGATGGCAGCGTGCTGCTGGCTTTTCTAAAATTATTATTATTTATTTATTTGCTCTTTGGAGGCTGAATTTTCAGCAGGTATATTTTAGCAAATAAGAAATTAGCTTGTGTTTTGTTGACTTGCAATAAATATGGGATTAACTTTTGTAGCTACGTTTCCATTGGCGTGTCTGGGTGTCTGCTGTGGGACACATGCAAGGTGGAAATTTTACAGGTGTGGAGACACCTCTGTAAATGAGCAGATCAGGTTGCCGAGCAGTTGAAACCTGAGTCTTCAAATGGAGACAGCTGCAAGCCTCAGTTTAAACTTTTAACTGAGTTGTGTGTAATTTAAGACTAATTGTTACTTGAGATGTACACGGAGTTGTAATAAAAATGCGTATGCCATTGTCTCAGTTTTGGGCAGCTGAGTTGCGCTGAACCTTGGCCTGGGCAGTAGAAGAAGGGCTTTGCTGTCCGGGTGCTGCAGGTCCCTGCCGGCTCCAGGTGATGGGAAGGGACCCACAGCAGCTATTTCTGCAGCAGTTGTGCTGTGCCCTGCCAGCGAACAAGCCTCGGGTGTTCAGAGGGGCAAGTACGTGTCAGTCTGCAATGTCTCTTATTCACATGTCTACCTGCCACCACCATTTTTGCCCTTGGTGAAGTCTCAGGACTGTGGACTTTATCTGCTGTGCATGCGATGCTGACAGGGTTTCTGCTTCTTCCTGGTGCCAGTGTCACGCTGCTGTCTCGGACTGAGGGGTCCTTTTATTAGGCAGGTGCAGGACTTGGCCACTTCGCTTAACCAGCCAAGGTAGCAGTCCTTTTGTTTAGTCTTTTTTTGGTCTTACACATACAGTGGCTCTCATCGAGCATTATTTAAAAAAAAAAAAAAATCTTATTTTTGAATGCATGGCAATTTTGTTGGTATTTAATACATTTCAGTTAGCAAAGTTAACTGAAAATATCTTATATTAATTGGCCAGTGCTTTTTCTGAATGTCTTCTGCTTCCTTCTGGAAAATTATCTGTTTGTTTTTGTCTAATAAAAACCCCATGGAAAAATATTTACAAAGAATTTATTTTAGGCCTAAAATCCTTGGAAGAAATCAGCTAAAATTACACCTTCTCTGTGAAATAGCAGCAATTAGGATAGACGCCCTCCTCTAACTCTGAGCCAGGCAGCTTGGGTGACAAATATGTCAAATTAATACATCACCAGGTATGAAAGCGCAGTTAGAATTTGACTGAGGTACTTCCAGCCTGAGAAAGGGAACGATTTATCAATGCAAACTTAATAACATCTATTTGAATCTAACTAAAAATCAATATTTCATTACCAAATTGTTAGTGAGAATGAAGAAAAATTGCGGAAGTCGGGCAGTTTGGTGGAAGAGAAGCATCAGGAGTTCAATGTGGAGACGGGATGATTCATGAGGCCAACACGGTGGAAGGGTGAAGGAGGACGAATGCAGAAAACTTGGAGGGCCCTCTCTCTGGTGACCTTGGCAGTGAAAGGAAAAAAAAAATACTAGAAAATGAAAGTGACTGTCAACTCCCAACAGGGATGGATCACACCATAAATCAAGCCTGGCCCTGAGAGAGGAGAGGGGCTCCGGGTGGGGGTTTGTGTGAGGGGGAAACCGTTGGTTAATTTAACTCTTTGAACCTTGGATGCCTTCTGTTCATTCTTTGCTGGAGTTCATAAAACATATGTGAATCCCTTCCCTTTGCAACAGTTTACATAGAAATGTGTCAGGAGCAGATAAATGGTGAAACATTGCTTTCCATTGGCTAAGATTTAAAGTACAGTATCAATAAGCATTTCCTTCAGCCTCGGAAAGGAGAAAAACGAGAGACTGAGGCTTCTGTGACACATAACTAAATCAGTTGGCTGGGAGGCCTAATCCAGGAGAGGCTTTTTGGTGATTTGCAGGAGAAAAAAATATGGATTTAAGGACATAAGTATTTCTATTACTGAAATAATCTATTGATCTGAACAACAAGCAAGAACCACTCCTTTAAGCCTAAAATACATATGAAATGGAGAGGTGGTTGGATTTTTCTTTTTTAACCTTTAATGTTTTGCTTAGTTTTAAAAATCTGCTCACAGACAGCCTTTTGCAGCGCGAAGGCATTGACTGGCATAGGGGAATTTTTAACTGTCCTTTAATAGGGAATGAGGGGGACTCGCAGGGGATGTGAACATTATCTTTCTCAGCAGTGAATTAAAAAAAGTACTTGGAATGTAATTTGCTGGAGTGTGACACAAAGTATCCCCTCTTTTTCCAGGAAGTTTTATTTTAACTGTCTGCCCTGATGATCTTAATTTCTTTTTCTTGTTCACCAAAAGGAGGGACCTGAGTTTTTCATAGTGGGCCAAACTGGCAGCACCTGTTTCCCCGGCCCATCCAGTGAAGAGACCACCTTTCACTTTTCAGTGGAAGCAACTTAAAACGAAGTATCTGTAGTTCTGAGCAGAAGTCATCTTAGGTATGGTTGTGGCAAGGCAGGTATACTAGGGTTTTTGTGTACAGGCTCTGGCAATATGCTTTCATCTGTGTTGCTGGAGAAGTTAACCAGGGCTGTGTTTGCTTCCTGCCTTTCCCTCTGAGTGACTCCTGAAAGATGCCCAGATGCTACCGAGGTCGGGCGGTGCTGATGCTTCAGCCTTTGCCCAGGGAGGAGGGAGCAGGCGAAGCCCTCGCAGCCCTTAGGCACCGTTGCAGGAGGACGCAGTGCCTTTCCACATCATTTATAGACGGCTTTGTCCTGCAGGTGCTGGATGCAGCATTTTCCTGTCCCCTGGAGAGAAAGAAGTGGTTCCCAAGCTTGTAAGGCTCATATAAATATCTTTGGCTTGCAGGTAGTGGGAAATCGCAACGAGACGTGAACTAATGGACTGAGAACGAGCCCTGAGGGAGAGAGGCTTGTGGGCTGCACTAAGAAGCTCCCACCTCAGAAAGAGGAGGAAAGTCCAGGAACTGTGGCTCTGCTCACTCTCGTTGGCAGGAGACCAATAAAAGTCGGGGCCGAGTATTCCCCTGGCATCCGCCGTGCTCGTGTGGCCGCAAGGTGAGCCTGGACATTAATATTAGTTTGCTCCTTCTCAAGCTAGTTTTTGGCTGAATCAGTTGTCTGCTGTGATCTCTGTAACGAGGGGATGCTTGCAGGGACACTGTGTCAGGCAGCCCCGTGCTGCCAGGGGGCTACAGCCCTCTTGCTCTTGGCTTCTTATCTTGCAGGTTTTGCCCCAGAGTGAATGCGGTAAATCAATTAACAGCACCAGCATCAATATGCGAGCATGTGGTTCAGAAAGGGTGGCTAAATACATATGGGTCCCTGTATGCTTGGCAACTCACTTGTGGTGGTACTCTTTTTTTTTTTTTTTTAATCTGAATATAAGCCTCATCTCAAGCCTCACATGAGAAGTTGCAGATCTAATCAAGGTCAGAAGAACATTAAAAAAAATTGGAACAGGAAAAGGCCATCAGGACCAATGTTTCTGTTCCTTTTTTCCTCCTGTCTTAGCTCTGGATCTTGGCTCTAATTGCCATCTATTTTTTATTGCTCTCACTATACTTCTCATATAATGTTTATATTAATGGGCAGGGGGAGGGGGGAAGTGAAGAAACACCAGGAAATGGAGTGCAATTGGAGTATGTGAGATGTGGCTTTTGTCTTCTTTATCACTGTTTTCTTGTAGTACTTCCAGCTCAGATATTAATTCATCATTGAGAGTGCTGCAGAAGTGTGGTCCCTTGTATTTTATTGAAGGCTTGATTTAAATCCCAGATGGTCACCATGTGATCAAACTGGCCATGGGCAAATAGGATATTTCTTTGTGTCTATATTTGATTTCTTTGCCAAACTCATACCTATCTAATCTTCTGCCCATAAGCCTGCATTCATTCATTCTTTAAAGTGTGTAACAGCTCCTTCTTCTCATTGCATGTAGATGATGAAGATGATTGCAAACATTCACCATGCAACCGCGCTCAGACAGGGGCTGTTGTGTGCAAATAGTGGCTCTCCACGCCACTTAGAGCAGAAAAATAATTCCTCCTCTCCAGCAATGGAGGGTTCTCAGGGTCTGTAAGATGGGAGACATGAGTGCATTGAAGTATTCCTGGGGAAAATCCCCTGTGCCGTACTCATGGCATCCCTGCTCTCGCGCAGGGTTTCAGCAAACGTGAAGGGCCGGGCGGCAGTACTATCTCGACTATCTAGCAAAGTGTGCTCCTCTTTCTTAAAGAAGAAAAGGTAAATTTCAGATTATAGCAAAATTCTACATTCTTCAGAGCACAGAAATAACAATATAAAGACCTCCTTAATCATGATATGATTAAAGGATTTTAAAAAGCTGCCTTGTAGTCACATTTCCATTTCCTGATAAATTCTACACTTTCTCTCAAATCTCTTCTCATCATAATAATATGAACAGAAAAATATATATATCCTTCTATTTCTGCTGCATGCGATAGAAAAAGAAATGGGGCTGGGAAGGGTAGAATTAAGAAAGCTCTAAGTTTTATCATGCAGTTCATAAAGCGGCCCAGCAGCCGTAACTGCGGCGCGGCGAGGAGCAGATTCCGTGCTCTCTGAGGTGTCTGCTGCCGTAAACGCTCCTGATAGGAGCAGATGGGAAAAGAGCTGTAGAAGTGGAGCGAGTTCTGCGCGTGGCGCTCGCCCCGGCCTCGTCCTCTTTTTTTGCCACCCTTAAGCAGCTGAACTCAGTATCCAAGGAGAGCCAAGAAAGGTGCGAGATGAGTGTCTGTCCTACCTTTGGTGGACATGGCAGAGCTGTTGCCTTCCCCTCTGAAGGACCGTCCGGGCGATGTCAGTTGTCTGCCGGCCTCGGTTTGGCGGTGGTGCTACGAAAGAGGGGATGGAGCGCCTGTGCACTGCGCCCGGGGGAGCTGGAGCTCAGGGAGAAATGCGGCTTTCTGGGGCCGAGCGCTGCCTGCGTTACCGTTGTTGCTCACTGTCATCGTGGGGACTGTTGAGGAAGGGAGGTCACCTAGAGACTGGAGGAGGTACTGGGGTAGAACACTGAGTTAAGCTGACAGGCGGGCAGCAGGGTCTCCAGACTGCCCCTGTGTGCACTGGGGAGCAGCGTGTTACCTGCAGAGACGCTCGTCCTCCCGAATCCCCAGGGACGGATGTCTGAGGCCAGAGGTGCCGCTCTTCTCCTGTCCCCAAATTTTGTCAGCGTCATCTTTCCTGGCGTGCCCATCTGTGACCTCTGTGCTTTTTGGTGGCTTGGATTTATAACCCCCAGTTGTGTTTTGGGGCAGCAGCCTTTGAAATGCTCTTGGGAGAGGAGGATTTAGCAGGTTGTTTTCACTAGAAAGGTGACCATAATATAAATGTCCTTGTCCTCTCTGCTCCGGACCCACGAAACGCGCTTCCACCAACCCAGTGACGCGAGCGCACCTAGTACCTAGTACCTAGCACCTAGAGATCTGTGATATCTGATGTGATCTTGTGATCCACGTGATCTTGATCTCTATCGTGATCCAAGGGAATCTCCAAGTTTTGGAGGTTCGGAGGTCCGGCCTGTCTTCCCACTGCACAGCTCAAGCCTCTGCCTGGTTACAGGGAAGAACCGACTTCAAAAGAGTAGAGCAGAGTGGTGTGTTAGATGGGTACTGTTTGCATGCCCTCCAGACACGCAATTAGCAGCCCAATATTTGCACACAGTGCCTTTCATCTAAAGGCATCCAACAGCTCTGCAAATACACGTTCATATTAAAATATGTTGTTACAAACAAACAAACAAAAATGTTTTGTGGATGCTGGGGTGCCCTGGGGGTGGTGGACGCCAGGCCCACCTGGCTGAGCTGTGGCTTTGAGGGCATGTCGGACTCGGTGTCGCAGTGTCCGTCCCTCTGCCCGTCTGGAATACGGTTTGGCAGATCTTTCCGTAGATATCTAGAAATTAAAATCACTGCTCATGGGGCATACCCTTGTAGACTGGCAGCGAGTCCTTTAGGGCTCACAGAGGAGGCAGTGTCAATAGTAAATGTGTAGGCAGAGAGATTTTACCTCGCAGGTTACTGGAGGAACGTGTACCTCAAGGAAGCCTTTTCACATGAAATAATCCTAACTCCCTTTTTGTCTAGCAAACCTGCAGGCAGGGGGCTTGAGTTTCAGGTTTGGTAGTGAAAGTCGGTGCAACTCGAAACCCTTCGGATGTTTTCTATCCTTGCATCCGGCGCTGCAGGGTCCCCAACAGAAAGAGGGGAGAGGAGAGCACGCTGTTAGGCAGCACTGAGAGCCTGAGCTGCAAGGGATCTTAGTGTTGTGGAGCAAAGTGGGAAGAACAAGGCAAATATTATGAAATGTGGCCTCCCCGTAGGAGTGTGAGATGGGTGCCTGTCTCCTCCGGGGACCCGCTGGGGCTGCGAGTGCTGCTCGCTTCCCTCCAGGAGCGCCGGCCTCCTCGAGGCCGCATCCCGGCCTTCCTGGAGGCGCGCTGCCTCCAAATGAAGACATCGAGGTACAAAGCCAGCTACTAACACGAGCATTAGCTCACCTAAAATAAACTCTTTCATCTTGGTTTGGTTGTTACTCTTACAGTTTAAGCCTCCCTCGCACTGTATCTCTTTTTAATGAAGAAATTACACACATGCTCGCACACAAAAATCCTATAATTACTGTGTGGAACACCTATTGATATATTTTGGTCATTTTAACCGAATTCAGGAGCCTTCATAAAGTGAGAAATATAACATTTCATTACACAATCACAGCTAATTATTTTAGAAATACAGTTTAAATGCAAGTTATTTTAAATTTATCGCTTATCTGACTGAAAAGATCTAAGCAAAACCTGAAAATCATAAACCCTTCCAGAACATTATATTTTATGCAGTCCAAAATGTGACACATGGGGTCTTTAATAATTCACTGCTTGTTAACATTAAACAACTGTTAACATGCTCAAATAATTAGTTATGCTTGCTTGACATGTTTGCATCTTTAATAATTGATGCATTTATCTTAATTACTAACAGTATTATGGTCGTAATATGCATCTTTTTTCTATCTTAAAATTTTAACAAAAACTGACTTTTTGCCAAAAATGATTATCCTCTAAGTTTTAATTACTCATTGTAATTAAATTGCAAGCTGCAGTATTTTATTAAAAATATCTTTCACAAAAATATTTAATGGAAAAGAGGTGATTTGTTGTTTATGCATCACAGTTAGTAAATATTTCATAAGTTTCATATTACCCTTTCAGAGCGGATATAAAAAACATAACATTCTTAATATAAGAGTCAATTTAAAAGCTGCTATAGTAGTCTTCATTTCTCCTCCCAGAGGTTTGCAGAAGTCAGTGAATAAAGAAAGACAAAAAAACAAACAAAAAATGTTGTGGGGGTGGTAAATAGGATGCCTGAAGTGACAGGAGCTGGAGGTTGGGGATGTTGTGCTTGTGAGTGTGTAATACGTGCTCGGATGGAATGAGTCTGCCTTGAAATAAAGATGAACGTTAGAAGTTACTCCAGTCTTCAGGATTCTTCTGAATCAACTCCTGCTTGCAGGCTGCTAGTGATACTATTGGGAGACGTTTGGCTGTAATCATTTATTTATTGCAGTTTTGATAGAGATAAGGGTGAGTTTTGTGTCAGCCAATTTAAAGAAGGCCATGTTTTTAAGGCCTTCACATTGGTAAGGTAGGCTGTCTTAGACAAGGATGGCTGTGTCAGGTCCTGAAACAGTGTGGAGGCAATTACTGCTCCTGTGGGATGCCAAAGCTTGCTAATGATATCAAAGGATGTGGCCATGGGGCTGTCCTGGCGCAGGGCTGGGATCCTCCCCAGGTTGCCAAGCTTTAAAAGGCATCGGCACCTTACTGGCAGGTGGAGGTCGCTGTGGGAGACAAAGATGTTGTCCAAAGTTTAAGAAATAAAATAACAGGAGTTGTGGGAGTCTTGCATTTCAGGATGCTGCAATAGGCATGTCAGGGCTTAATTTAGTAGGGAAGTAAGAGCAGCCCAGTTTGCTTCTGAGGCATCTGGCTTCTCAGAGGTAATACTTGGATCATGATCCATAGTAAGACAGAACACTGTTTTTAACCGCTAAGCGTGCCTGGAGACAGATCTAATGTGCTTTTTTGAAGGTGAGGGAGAAGAACTAATGTGCAGAAATGTAAGAAAAGTCAAGAGGAGAGGTCAGGAAGACTGGGACTCAACCTAGCACCCTGCTCTGTGCCCTCAGGTAGCTGGACGTTTCAGAAGAAAGTATCAGAGGTAAACACTGCAAAAACTAGTTGAGATGACAAAGAGAAGAAGGCTCACCTGTGATCTCCCTTGAGCTTGGTACAGTGTTTTTTTGCCTGTTTTCCCAATATTTTGGGTATTTTGTGTTGTCTAGTGAAAATTGTATACTTCCCCTTGAGCTGCAAGCACATTTGAAAACATTTGAATGTGGTAACCACCTTCCTTCTAACCAGACTTTTGGATTTGTTCTAGCCTCTCAATTAAATCGCCATAACACTTACTTTAGATGCATAAAGACAACTGGAAATTCTCACCCACAAGACCATGAACAGAAGAATCCTGTTCTTTTTTCCCCTATAACCATTGTGGCTTTCCAGTTCAGTTCAATGATAATGTGATGATTTAGGATATGAGAAGGCATTGTTGTTAAAATATCTGCGTACTGTTGCACGCATGAGTTTTTACTTGCATCTAGTACTAAGTTGCTCAGCATTACTGATTTCTTCTGAAGATAGGTCAAAGCTCTGTCTCTTCAGGCCAAAATCTCAACTTCCTTAGAGCTCGGGGTGTTTGGTTCAGCTGCATATTTATTTCTGGTGTTCATCTTGAATTAAAAGGCAGGGTATAGTCTTCTGATTAGTATTTACAACCATTTGGGCTACATCTGCCTCTTCTGACAGATTTAGAAGGCTCTCACTTTTGCAAAGTCCACGTGTCCTTGACACCATGTTCTTCAGAAAAACATCTTTGAGTGAGGTTTGAGAGTTAAATAAAAATTTACACATCACAGATCTATTAATCATTTTTTTCCCCATGTGGGTGTATCTTCAGATTTCAGTGATTGATTTATGTAGCCAGATGGGTGCATTTGTTTCCTGCTGTCTTTCAGTCCAGCAGAATCCATGCATGCCGTGCAATACTGTGGGCTTGAACTTTCACTTAAAATGCACTACTGTATATAAACGTGGAATATGCTTGCCTCCTTGGAATGAATGAGATTCAAATCTGAGTTCTTTGGATGTGGTACAAGTTTATACCTCTCAATCAGTAAAGAAGCCACCCTTTTCAATGTGTAATAGTCAGGAAGCGTTCAATACTACAGAAGGAGGCCCTCTTATGTCTTCCATTTTTTTTCTTCAAATGCTTTTGCAATTCCTGTTGCCATATAGTGGCTAGAAGCTCATTAACTGAAGCCAGAAATGAAGGTGCACCACAGATGTACACTGTTGAGGAAGCAATCTGCAGTCTACAACAGCATTTATACTGACATACACCAAGGTTGTTAAAAACTTCCTGTGTGTAGTACTATGGGATGGGTATTCCCAGGTCCAGGAGCTATTAGCACAATGAGTCTGAAGACTTGAGAGGGAATCTGTGGAAACTGTTAAGTTTGTAATAAAATAGATGCAGTAATACAGTTTTCAGAAATACTGTATGCAAGGGCACACGTAGGCATATGGTGCCTTCCTGTTCTCTAATTAGTTGAATGTAAATCTTTGCCTAAATGAGGCAAATACTCATGATTGTGGGTTCATTTTTGACAGAGGAGCAGAAGTCTCAGAAGTAGCAGTTTTCTGAAGGCGGTATGAGTATAGGAAGGGGTAGAAGAGAGAAACCCAAACGAAAGCCCCTCCTGAGGGAACGGCTTCAGCGAGTCCGTGCGGAAAGGAGATCTCTGAACATCCAGAGCAGGAGTTTGCACTTCATTAGACACAGGCAAGTCTCACCGTGACACACAAAGTCACAAGAAATTAGCCTCATAAGTTTCGCTGCTCGGGGAGGGACTGATTTTTGCGCCTAAGGTATATGTGTTTCTGTGTAGAACAGCATTTTTCTCTTCTTCCTGCCAGTAAAAAATAACCCTTTTGTTTCAAAAGGTCCTGTCACTTTCCAAGCTACGGCTGCAGCATGGCACTGACGCCAGCATCCAGTTCCTTGGGCACTGCATCCTGAAGGAGGATGAGGATGGAAGGAAAGGTATTTTCAGCAGTAAGCATGGAACTGTGTCACCAAGTTGTGTATTTGCAGGTTTTTTTGTTCATCTTCAAAGTTTTCCGATGCTATTGTGAAGCAAAAAAATTAGTCACTTTGTAAAGAGTGGTATTTATTCAGTTAATGCAGAAAACTATCGGTAAGGAAACAAAAGCAATAGTGGAGGTTTGGGTGAGCAAATCTTTGTGGTGTGACCATGTTTTATGTTTCTGATAGAAGAAGATGTAACGCAGAAATGGCATTTTGAGGGCATTCTTGGCTCACTTCTACTGTCCATTTCTGTTGGGCTTCTTTTTTCATGAGATGTTAATATCTATTTCTCTCCATTTTTAAGTTGTGACATTGACTGCAACTGTAACCTGGATTTGCTAAAAACGGCGGAAAAGCAGTCCTGGGTGCTGCTGTCAAACAGATAGTAATCCTGTCAGAGCACAACTCGTTGGCATTCCACTTCAGAGCAGAAATCTCCACTTGAAATCAATGAGTAGTTCTGCCCCCATCTTACTGCTATTAGCAAGCCACCGCCATTTAGAGTCGTAAGCCTTTTAAAGTTTTTTTTTATTATTATTATTTAGTGTTTTACAGTTATTTAGATATGAAAAGTATCTGAGCAAATTTCTTGGAGCCAAGAAAAATCAGTTTTCTACTCCAGGCTTGCTGCAAACCGCACAGGAAGCCGTGGAGCTCCTTAGATAGAGGCCACAAGGCAGATATAACTAAATAACAAAGCAACTAAAACACTAGGCAAGCTTTCCTGTCCCTGCCAGTATCCATCTATGCAGCTAAGGAAGGGAACCAGCTTCTTATGAGGTTTCTAAAAAGATCCAAAAGTTTCTGAGCATTGAAAATGGAGGATAGAGGCCTGGGGGGTGATGACATGACTTGTGTGCATATAGACAAAGTCAGGGGGCTTAGCTTTCAAAAAGTATTGTGCATGGAAATATGGAAACTTTCCTGTGAACTATATGATTTGCAAAATACACATATGATTTTTACAGTATTTTCATTGAGAACGTGCTCCTGTTTATGACCCAGAATATTTCAGTTGTGTGCTAAATTCTTTCTAGCTCAGGGTTTTGGCATTTTTAAGTCTTAGCTTGCTCCAGGAGTATCTTTCATAGCTTAATTCAAGGTGTCCCTTTATACACTTTAAAAAAAAAAAAAAAAAAAGCTTCCTTTTAATGATATTTCCATTTATTCAGAATTATTATTTAAAATCTTAAATTAGCATTCTGTACTTCAGTTCTGACAGAGCCATTACATTTTATACTGAAAGAATTTAGTTAATTTTAAATTATTAAACCCGATTGGCTACATGAAAGGAACATCCTTAAGCAAGTTTCTGTAGTTCAGGTATATTCAGGCAGACCGCAACTGCAGGCTTGATTCAGATTGTTTTGTCTTTGTTCCTTTTATCCTTATATTTGGCAATTATTATTCTGGGTTTCAACCACTTTCCTGAAGTGCTAAATAACAGATAAGATGCTAGCAGCAATATAAAAGGCTGCCTTTTCTTTGCCTGTCCCAGGCCACGCGGCTTTTCAAACTAAAGGCAGTGAAACTCTCAAAAATGATTACAAGTCATCTTTCTGAAGTAAAAATTAAAAGAAAAGGAATATAATATATAAGCTTATGAACTTGCCGACACAGGAAACTGATTTATCCTGTCAGCTGTATCTACTTTGTATTTTCTAAGGTTTTATTTTAGTTACTGTTTTCTACAGTAATATTATTTTATTTGAACTTTAAAGAACTTTGCTTCCCATCAGTAGTTGCTGCCTGTCGTGATTTTGGTAAATTTCTACTTTTTGCATGAATTCAATGAGTTGGTGGTAGTCATTTCTTCAGGCATTTAACTGGAGAAACAATTGCAAAACAAAGCAACTTACCCTACAACGCTGCAGCATCTTTGATGATAGTTAGGAGGGTCTCTGCACAGATGAGAAAAATCTTGAGAGAGCAAAGTTGAGAACGTTTTTTGGTTGCAAAGCAACACAGAGGAGACATTGCAAGGAAAAAAGAAGGTACAAAATGTAATGAAGATTATGATACTTTCCCCTAAAAAGCATGAAGTTTCACTTCAAAGGTAGTCTAGATATCTAGCAAAAGGCAGCATCTAGAGCACTTCAGTTGCTGTGGCTTCAGGTGAAATTTGCTGCAAGCTATAGGTCTGTTTTAATTATTTCTTTGAACCTGCAAAGAGCCAAGATCATTTGCATGCATTGCTAATTCACTTATCTCCTAAAACTTGAGCTGCGCAGTTTTGGTTTTACAAATTTATCAAGTGAAACAATTGAGCTAATATCACCCTAATTTAATTAAGTTTAATTTTAAATGACTTGCTAGAGCACCTAACAAATGTAACATCTATGAGACATTTTAGCAGATAGCTGTGGCTTTGTACGTTCTTGTCTTTGCCGCTAGAAAACTCCTTATTAGCACGAGAGGCTCCTTGCTGCTTTACAGTATCTTGCTTATATAAAGACAGTTGCCTCCACTGCCTCGCTGTTGTTTTGGAGGTGAAAGGGAACAATGAAGTACTGATAAGGGCAGCAATATTGTTTTAGCACGTATAGGATTCTGTATATGATTCAGATATATGTGGCATTGAGCGCTTACGCTCTACGTGTTCTCCCAAGGGTCAACCCCAGCGCCTACAAAAGGGCACTGGAAGAGCTGTGCCCAGCTGGACCAGAATTCCAGGAAAATGAGAACTTCCAGGAACTCTGCGAGCACACGGTATCCTGGGTAAGAGGGGAATGTCCCATGTGTGCTCCCATCACTACTGAAAATGAAGCTGGTCTAAGGAATGCTATGGGGAGCATCCTGGCAGCCCAGGACCTGTCATCAGCTCCACGGGCACCATATCTGGCTGAAATTTTAATGGTAAATAGTTATGTGTAGATGTTATGAACACAAGTAGTTCAAACTGGCCAAGTATCCTCGCTGGCGAGAAGGTGGCTGCTGCAGACACTTTGAGAGAAATTGTAGTCTCTTCTTGACATCCTCCAGCACAAGGAGGCCAGCTGAAAAACATCACATAAGTAAGATGAAATCTGCACGTGTGGCCGCTGTCAGTGGGGGAAAAAGGCAGGAAGGTTGTATAAGAATAGAGGTTTATTCGCATTCACTTTGCATCATACATATATATTAAATATTAATAGCACTGTATGAATATTCATCTCTTTTTAATATTCATTTATACATGGAAGTTTCCAGCCAATCCCTTTAACTTTTGGTGCCAAAACCCATGTTCAAAGGGTTATGTTGCCATTGTTGCTGTAAAACGTTTACATTTATCTGCTGTAAAATAGGCTGAGTGGCACCAGAGAGTGTTGTATTTAGTTTTAAAATGCCACAAATAACAGATTTATAGATTTTTCTAAATACATTATTTTAGCTTGACAGCATTAATCATTCATGCTTCCTTCTTTCATTTTTCTACCTGCAATGGATTATTGAAACAGAAAATAACAACAGGAAAGGCTACAAGCAGTATCAAAATGTCAAGTTTGTACTTACAGTTGTATGTGCGTAGACAGGGTCAAGAGCCTCAATTATTTGTATATGTACACAGTGGTACTACATGAAAGGTTATGTCACCTGCAGCTATTTTCTTGCAGATTTAAATAGGACTGATATTCAGCTCCACAGTCAGCCACTGACATGGAACATAGAATTGTAAAATACTATGAACTCTTATGTCAGGACCTAAAATATGAACTGGGTGATTGCAAGGTGTAGCTGTGGGCAATCCTACGTATTGCACTGTAAGTCCTTTAAATTACTTTGTGTTATCCCTGATCCGTTCTTTTCATTTAAGCATGAGCCAGGAACGACATGGAATACTTTCCAGGGAGGTGAAACCCCTTGATATTGCCTATTTTTGCAGCAGGGTTTGCTCTGGTTTTTCTTTGGAGGAGCAAAGGGTGGTGGTACTTTTTTAAAAATGCTTCATATTTGTATGAAGCCACCCAGGTATGAAAATTTTAAAAAGTCCAAGAGCATGGCTTGCATGTTAATTAACTGCAAGTCTTATATCAGCACTGACAGCAGCATTATTTGGAGTAGAATGGGTGGTGGAGCTAATCAGTATATTTTCATGGACGAAGGGGGAGGAAAGGAATTAATCAGTAGATTTTTCACTGGTGATCTCTTTATATGTGTCCATATCTTAAAAAAGAAAATGAAGAAAAAGCATTAGTGTATAGTTTTTTTGACCAAGCTCCTTATGGGCAATATTCTGAGCTGCAGGTATTGCACTGATTTCAAAAGAGTGAAAGTCTTATTTATGAATTCTTGACAGTAAGTTACTGTTTTCATATCTTTGAACTTCAATGGCAAAAGATGTGTTAGAGGGCCCCATACTATAACTTTTTATATAGTATTATCCTTCGATTGTTTTGAATTTTATAAATATATATAGCGTTCAATATTTTATATATATAATAAAACATTTTTATATATCTAAGTGATATAATTAGCACTAGGAAATAACTATTTCTTACTAGAGAATAATATTTCAAAGAATATAAATAATGGTCAGACATGAATGTCACCCTCTGTATTCTACTCAGCCCTGGTGAGGCCACACCTGGAGTACTGCGTCCGGTTCTGGGCTCCCCGGTTCAAGAGGGATGTGGAGCTGCTGGAGAGAGTCCAGCGCAGGGCTACGAGGATGATCAGGGGCCTGGAACATCTGCCCTATGAGGAAAGGCTGAGAGAGCT
>VZSV01000008.1:9076347-9092262 GCA_013398735.1 Nothocercus julius | reverse complement strand
AACCCGCTTGGACGCAGTCCTGAGCCACCTGCTCTAGGTGACCCTGCGTGTGCAGGGGGGTTGGACTGGATGATCTCTAGAGGTCCCTTCCAACCTTATGCATTCTATGATTCATTCTATGATTCTATGTGTAGTCAAGTAGCACAAACATTGATATATGCTAAACTAAAAAAATTATCATTGCAAACTTTTTTGAGATATGCCACTCTCGTAACAGTTACACTAATGCATCTTGCCAATTTTTACGTTATAGGTCTAGAAAAATGTCCGTTTTAGCATTTTATCAAATCTTAAAATACATATTTCACTGTCTCAAAGTACATTGAAAGTGAATTAAAGTATTAAGCATTGCTGAATGAATGTGTTTTCAGAACTTACTACTAAAATGCTGGTACACATCCCAAAGTTTGATCCGGGCTTTCTAGGAGAAAAAATATGGTTGTATCGTCTCTAAAGAAAGGTATTGCTCTTATGTAGACGTACTCTAGCCCTAGTTTTAAATGTTTGTCTTTTTTTTTTTTTTTTTCTGTATTTATTTAATCTCCTGACTTAGAGTTATAAGAGATAACTTTAATGTGTGCTAATTGTACTACAGAACTTCTACTACACATTCCTATATCCATACAGATAGGCATTCGTGCTGGGAAAATTTAAGATAAAATCCAATGAAAAACCTTTTAGCTGCCTACCTGAAACAGCAACACTCTGAAAATTCTGAGGGTTTTTGCTTAGAAACACAGCACTGGAATAGCCCGTATGAGTCTGGAGCACGTCACTAGGATAGGGGTGGAGATTTTGAACGACAACGGTGAGTATCTGGCTGGTAAAATGCAGGGAAAGGAGAAAGAGGGTGGTCAGAGGGAGGATGGGATGTGGGTTCTGTGGTAGTGATGCCCTCGAGGTGCCGGGGCCTCCAGCTTCTGCTTCATGGCCACCTCAGCTCCCCTCCAGCTCACTGGAGAGAGGGCAGCACTAGAATTTTTTTTCCTATGGTTTATCTCCTTTTCCTCCTCCTTTTCTGCAAGAGGAGGTTCTGTGATTCACATTAAAAATATTTTAATACCAGGACAGTATTTATTGACCATGAAGAAACCCACTTGTGATAGTCAGTATACTCCAAGTAATAATATAAGTGAGTGAAGTTTCACCGTCACTTTGAATCAGTCTCTTTTTCTAGTTCCAATCCATCCGTATCCAGTTAGAACAGGCTCCTCCAAGGCAAGTTATTCATGGGTTCATCCCAATTCCCTTCTTTAGATCCTGTAAACAAATCCAATCACTGCCTATTTAACATTTTTATTACATAAATTCCAACATGCAGCAGAACATTACCGGGTATTGCTAATAATGCTGTGCATTTCAGATGTATTCTCTTTTTGTCACAAAGCCCCTTAAACCATATTCTAATAACTATGTATAAGATATAATTGGTAAGAAGTATCACATTCAACGACCAGGAGGAATATCTCTGTAGCGCTTTTTGTTCCTCCTGTTTTCATCTAAAGTAACCACCAGACAGTTCAGTTCCTTCAAGGAAAAACAGCCCATGTCTCCTGTGATAACCAATACACAGACACACTGATAAATAAGATACATTTACAATTCTTTTATTACTGCATGCTGTGACAAGATAAAATAAACAGTATTTTGTGAAACATTACAACTTATAACAAAGCTAAGCTACTGTCCAAAGATGCTGAAAAATTTCTAGTATAAATACACTTTATTTTCAGCTGGCTCATGGATGATTATGGCATTCCAAACTTCTGACAATTTTCATATAATACTATGAAGAATTTCATGATTTTCCTTCATTTTACTGCTGCTACGAGCTCAATACATCTTTTCTAGTAGAAATTACACAAATCTATGATTTTTTTTTTCTTCTCATACGTAATAAATCCTTGAGATAGTTTCAGACACATTAACTACAATCTTCCCCTCTCCCCCCGCAAATACCCCTTCCCTTGAATTCAGCCATCAAAACATCAGATATATTGCACAGAAGAGGAGTAGAACATAAGGAGACATCACTTTGGTGAGATTTGAGTTATTTCTATTTATAAGTATCTACCTGTATTTCTTTTACATAAACAATAGTGAAAGATCAGGAAAAGGTTGGGTCATCAACTGGCATCTGTTTCTCTGCATGAGATGTCCCAAGAGAATAATATTTACAAAGCAAACATGAGTTACATGATGGACCATAATGCAGAGTTTTCAGATTGTCTTGGCAGCTGTTCACCTGTTGAATAGCTCTGTGACTTTCTGAGGAATTATTTGCTTGATCCTGTCAAGGCAAAAGAAAGAATTTTGATATATACAAAAAGTCATCTATGCTTTTCTCTTTAAAAACCTCCTTTCACAATATACTCATTTATGAAGCCTGACTTTACTGATGAGAAGGGACAGGCAGATCTTTGGCCTTAAGAGTTTCTCTGCATTTGCTGTAGAGGACTTTCTTTGGGTTAGAGCTATGATTTTTCCTGCTCTGCTTATCCCTGAGATATTCCCCTCATTTCCTCGGCCTCTCGGCTGCCTGGCTGCTTGAGCTTGCAGGGTCCTGTGGCAAGAGAGGCACACGAGGAGTGAGATCTGAAAATGGCACGCTAAGTCCACTTCCCTGGCGCGTGTCCGAAAGAGGGAAGGGGGCATTTCATTGGCAAAACCTTTAGGGAAAGGACAAGCCCTTGCAGTGCCTCCCATCTGTTCTTGCCCGTGTCCCGCGAATGCTGCACTGGGGAGGGCAGGGTGGGAGCCCCAGCTTCACCCCATGTCTTGGAAGGACTGGAATGAGTCCTTGCTGGAGCCAGTAAGGAAAATCCTTCCGTTGCTACATTAGATGGTCCCAGGAAGCGGGCAATCCCACTTGATCTTATGCACCCTATTCTTTTGCAGCTCTTCTCCTTTCTACTTTCTTCATATGCTATAAAGTTTTCTGAGGAAAGATTAGCAAAAGAAGCAAATGCATACTTTTTTTTAGTCTGCCATTGCCTGCTGTTCCTTCTGTTTTATACCTGATTTTTTTCTTATTTTACAATTCTGTCTACAGATCTCTCTTTGAAAGACTATGCTTTCTTTGCCTCTGAATTTAATTTTTAGTACTCTGATTATTTGGCCGAGAAGGATTTTTTTTTTTTTTTGCAGGATTTTTTTTTCTTCAAAACAAGAAAAATGCAGTTCCTGATAGCTTATCCTAGTAAGTCGTTTTTGCACTGAAGAAGCAGTTACTGTAAGGGGTGCCTGTTTCAGAGTTAAAGGACAGCTGTGTTATGCATTGAACCTACCATAATTTCAGAAAGTATTTAGAAAGCAAAATATATTTTGTACTTGAAAGACTAAACCCAGGTTTCACGGGAGGTAGTGGCAAAATTCTCCCTGGAGGTAGATTTGCGCTTACAATCTGCAGTCTTGAAGCTGAGCTGTGCAAAGCCCTTTGGGGAGATAATACGCTCAGACACATCGTTCTGCAGGACGTTGGTCTTGAGGTTGTACCTGATACACTGTTAAAACTTTTTTCAAATGCACTAAAAAGATTTTTTGTTTTGTTTTGTACCTAAATTGTGCTTCAAGTCCAAGCTGGTTTGTATATTACTTAGGCACTTCTGAAGACTTAAGACATGAAAGCTGCATGTTAAATATTCTGAGAGTGTATATTTATAATTTGACAAATAGTTATGGTTTGTTCTGTCTGCCACGAGGTGGGGCATGCCATTGTTCTTTGTTTTAAGCCAGTAACCAAGGTATTACTAAGATTTTCTTTCCATTTTCTTAGAACTCCCCAAGGTCTATAGTTTTCTTTGCAAAAACAGTTGCCATTAAATATGCTGTATGTCAATGCAGCAGTGAGGTGGTTAATTTTGACTGAATATTATGCTATATAACCACTTGGCATTTAACTTGAAAAATGACTTTCTGCTTCACCTGTCAGCAGCCCAGTTCTCATCAAATAAGTGAGTGAGAAAAATTTTTAAATTTCAATTTCCTGATGCTATTAGACACTACTTCTTCCATACTTAAACAGTTTAGCAGTGCATGTACATGTTTTGGTATTCATGCCATGCATCACACTACATGCTATTACAATAGCTTTTTTGTTTAAAGGGTAAAGAGATGCATGGATCTTTATCTTGGGGTTAGGAAAATGTATTGCAGGAACATGGCCAATCAGGTTTCTGAATAACTTTGTAACATAGTACCATAACCCTGATGCAGTGCGAGGAATTTAAAATACTAGGTGGCTAGGACTCCAAGGAAAGCAAGCATTTGAAATGAAGAAAGCATGCCCAGCAATCTTGCACTGTACTTCTGTAGAAAATCACTGTCTTATGGAGCACTCAACTGTTTTTATCCTTTTTTTCTGCCAGGCACATATTTTAAATAAATCATACAAAATACTTGTTTGTATTTTCTGCACATTCTAAGGATTAAAAACATTGTCATTTTGCATTAATGGTAAGTTGCTCTTCATTTTTACTTCATGCAACAGATTGGTTTTCCCTATTCTCCTATTTCTCCAAACAATAAGAAAACTTCAGAGATGAAGGGAAGGCACCACTGAAGGAGACTTCCCAATTTGATTTCCATTTCTCATTACTTTACACCATTTTCACTTTTCCACTAGTAAGTCTGGGGACATTTTACTTGTTTGGGGAAAAAAATATATCATCTCTGCTATATTTCCTTTTATTCTTTGACATTAGTTTTTATTGCACTTTATAATGCGTATAAATCCATAGCTGTATAGTAGCAAGCATCAAACATCATTTGAAATAACAGGTCGTTGTAAGTCTGAGCTGGTACCACTAAGGTTATTGTTATTATTATTTATTCATTTATTTGGTTAGTCTTGACAATTGACGCAGTACTATGGCTTATACAGAAGTGTATGGACAGCTTCCGTCTGCAGCATTTACTGTCTTAAAAATAGATATACAGAAGACAGGTGGTACTTAGGGATCTAAGGGTGAAAATTATAAGCTGTCTTTTTTATTTTTTGGAGATGCTAGTAGCAAAAAAAGGCACTTCATGGCTGCATGGATAAATCCTACTGCTTTTTAAGAAAGTAACAAGTTATGGATTAGATTAATCTTTCTAGTATTTCCCTTTTACAGCAGCGTAGCTTCCCTGAAATGAAGAAAGTTGCATCAGCTTGAGAGAGGTATAAAACACCGTCATGAATCAGGCCCACCATTAAAAAAAGGTCTGACTGAAACTCGCAAAACTGCCAAGTGTTTTTTTAGGTCTCTATTCCTAGTAACTCACTAGAGGAATTTTAACATTTACAAAAAATGTGCGTTTTCCCCTTCTTGGGTAAGGTCTTGTGGTGAGCAGGGGCCAGCATATCCCCCTACACAAAGCCACGACCCTGTGCCTCCTGCCTCCCTGCGTTTGCAGATGCAACGCGACTTCTGGGAGAGAAGGTAGTCTTGAACTTTTGTCATAAATTTGTAAGAAGGCAGGTTGTGTGTAAGAAAATGTAATACACCTTGTATGATGCAGGAATAGGTGTGTGGGGGTTTAGTGACAGTGACAATGGAAGCACTGTGCCCTTAGGGTTGATTACCGCTATGCTCTCAGATTTACAAGAATTACTATTTAATGAAACATCAGTAGACACTTTTAACCTGTGGGTAAATTGGTATACTCTTTGCATAATGTTTGCTGGTTATTAACTTCGTGGTGTAACTCGAGGTTTGCTCCATGGTCACTGAGCAGCATTTGCCCTTCTGTGTCTCGGTCCCAGCAAGGTGGAGGTAGAAAGCCACGCGTGCACTTTGGAGAGATTTCAGGTTTTTTGGCTGATTCTGTTTTCTTGGAGAGATCCCAAACCCCTGCTTCCTGGGAGGCTGCCTTAGCTGTTAAGTCTATTAAGAGCTGCTCCCTGAGATGACAGATTTTGTTTGTAAGGTTTTTTCATTCTGCTTTATGATTTTACCTTTTTTCAAGGTTAAATAAATGATAATTAGACCTGTGGACGTTCTCTTGCCCAATCGGCTGTGCGGGATATTTCCTTCCTGTCCTCTGTCATGGCAGTACCAAGGGGAGCGAGTTCATATATCACCACAGAAAGCTGCGAGTCCCCTTGAAGTGCTGTGAAAATTGCTGTGCAAAGCGATTCTGTTTCTGAAAGACAAAACCAGGGCAAAAGGTAAGAGACAACAGGTGATGAGTTCATGACACAAATGAGCCCCCATTGGTATGTTGGTGTCCTGGTCCTTGGCCAGACCATCAGACACACCTTCCCCTCGCCCTGATTCCTTAACCCTGCTGCCTTAGATGAAGTTTATAGAAAGTTCTAAAAATTTGAGATTGAAATCCCAGAGAGACTTGAAGAGAAAAAAAAAAAAAAAAACCCTTCAGCTGGGAGGAAAAATGGTTATAACTGCTCTGGTTCCTTCTCAGTGTGACAAAATAAGGAGAAAGACCATATTTCCTAATGCTTTGTCATCCAGTAGCATCTCATCCTTCATGCGTTCCTTTAATCATTGGAGGGTATTTGCAAATATTTAGAAATGTTCTCTCTTCCTTCAGGAATTTTTATATTGGGTTTCATAAAAGGTTTATAATAGAGCAAATAACAATTTGGATGAAATTCTGGGAATTCTTCGGCAGCGTGCTTTTGCATGATAATCGTTATGAGATTGCTTCCCCACTGCTTGCTTAATGCAGCTGTCCAAGTTTTGTATTTACTGGGAATCCAATTTGTTTTAAGAAATTAACAAAACAAATACTTAAGTACTGTGCTGAACATATCGTAAAGTTTTATTCATTTTGGTGAGAAGGAAAAAAAAAAAAGCATTATAGTGCTCACAGAACAGCTTTTGAAGCCACATTTATGAAATTGAATCTCTACCAAAATAATTTGCTCGTGTTAATACAGATGCCGTATGGCACCACAACCATGGCCGTGTTGTGTTTTGTCTCCAAACTGTGTCAAACTTTTCTGTCTCGCTTGTGCAGTGCTGCCACGGAGGTGCTGGTGGCAGCAGCAGTGTCCTCGGTGCTCGCAGTGTTGGCCCCAGGGGGAGGGACTGGAAAGCCCACTGAGGCCAGTGATGCCCGTGGTGTGCAGGCTGCATTTTGGGAGCCTGTCGTCCTGAGTATTTATTCATTTCAAGTTCTTTGCTCTCCAAAATAAGCCGTTTGGGCTAAGAAGTGATGCTAAATACCACATCCTTGCCTAGCTATGGATATCCCTGCGCTTAGCCCTCCAGAAAAGCTAAATCCTCCATGCTGTAAAACTAAACTAAAACACAGCTTTGTGTTCTCGCTACTTATCCTGGTGTTACCGGGAGTACTTGCAATATTGTGGATCTACAAATACGTGTGATTCTCTGCTCAGTCAAACTGTTTGCTTATAGTAAGTATGCTTGCTTGTATATATAGCATTTGTGTGTATACAAACATATATATATATATATAGCATTTTGCTTATAGCAAGTTGTTTGTATGTCTCAGCTCCATAACCCTTGCAGCGTTTGATTCGTTTGCTCTGAGAAACTTGTAGCAAAAAAGTTTCTCCCCAGAGCAGCGGCAGCGGTGCTGCCGTGTCGCTTGCAGGGCTGCTCCGTAATTAACGTGCTGCGCCGCGTGTCAGATGCGAACAGCGGGAAGCATTATTGCACAAGATTTAAATTAGCAGATTTTATTTACCACTATAGTATTCTCATGAGGTGTCTCACTTCTGTCTAAAAGACTTTTAAATTATCAGCTTTTATTTATCACAACGGAATGCTCCCGATTTATCGCTCTTTCTTGTATGTTATTTACTCAGACCAATATGGCATAAAAATGTCATGTAAAGAACTGGGAAACACTCGCGTGAACTGTCCAGAAGCAGGGGAACTTTGAAAGTATCGAGGAAATATTAATCAACGTACATTTTGAAGATATTTTGGCTGTGTACGGTAAGTAATAGAGAGAAGAAGACATAATTTCAGTGCTTTAGCAGTGCTTAGAAAAGCAGATTTTGGTTTAAATTCTCAGATTTAACTCTGCTACAGCTAGGCCTAAATTTCAAAGCTAAAGCTATTCCAGTGCCAGGACAAAACTGGTGAAGGTGCCAGGCCTGTGTGTGTCTCAGGAGGTGGTTGTCCAGTATCAGCCACTGGTTCTGGCCTCAAAACACTTCAGAAGATCCCATTTTGCTTCTCCATTTCTGTAACTGCTTCACTTTTTTTTAATATCTGTGCAAACATCAAAAGGAACTCGGGCTCCCTTGGTCGTAGTCTGGACATCACATTTTCATAGGAACAAAGACAGACTTGGTGTGTGCCTTTCACATATGCTCACGTTAAAAATGTATTAGCCAAGTTTCAGCATCCTTCAATTAATAAGCAGATTTTAAGACTCTTGTAAGTAGTAGAGTTGTAGTAAATGCCAAGTAATCTTTTACAGAAATATTCAAAATAAGAGATACTGTTTGATTGCAAGGGGGAGCAGAACCTCCAGGTTCATTTTTGGTAGTTTAGTCCACAGTAACAAAAACCACATTGTACCAATCAGATATTTAATGAGCCTCTAACTCCATTTCTACCTTATCCCAAAGGTATAGCGAATAGTGCTGCTTTTTTAAAATATCAAGAAAACATCATTTGCTCTAAAATGTCCCTAAAAGCAGGTCTAAATTGCCAATAAAGGCTAGGTAATTGTATCAGCATGGATCAGAAAGCATTTCTCAGAACTGATGAAATAGTTTGCAGTATTGCAGAACCTGAATGATGCTCTCTGTACATTACACTGGAAATATCAGAGACTGGTCTCCGTTTAATTTGCTCACTGCTGTGTATTTTGGATTCTCAGGAAATATTTCTTGCTAATGTCATTCTGTTTTTCCTTAAATGTAATTTGTTTGGGGAAAGTCAGACAATTTCTGCAATCTAGGGTTCACTTAGAAAAACTTTTCTTTGTTCATCAGTTATGGACTACTGCTTTTCCAAGAAAACTGCATGTCTGAAAAGTCCCAAAGCCTGTATTTCCTTATTGGATTTAAGATTTTAAATATTTGAATTTTAAAAAAAAATAATTCACAAGGTTGTTGTACCAGCTTATCAGTTCTGTCTCAGTAGTTATACAATCATTTGACAACCAAACACACATACAGTATAAATATTTAAGAAAAAGTAAATTCCATTAAGCTGCAGTGTGATAGATGCAGTAGTAGGTACTTATCTTTGAAATATTAAACTCCAGACATTTATATCCATACAAAAAAGAGTTTCCTGCCATTTGATGAGAATTATGTGCCTGGCACTAATAAAATATTAAACTCCAATTTAAAAGATAAGTATCTTACCCACTTTTTTCATAATAAAACATTTTACAGTGCATATGAGAGCTAATATGCATCAGAATTTCCATACGATACTGTATTTACAAACTTTTATGAAAGTTTTGCCTGCATTTATTAGTTGCTGCCTCTGTTTAAGCACTTATTATTTCGTATAATGACATTGTGTGTTTCAATAATACATGATAGAAGGTGTACAAACAGGCTTTATTTTTTGTAGAAGAGTTTTCTTTTGTTACGGGCGACTGCTGCTAGTTAATTAAATGTAGATAGCCCCTGAAAATTGCATTATCCTTTTCTGTCCTTATTATATAAATTAATGTCAAACTGATGCAATGTTTCATGTTTAAAATAATAGATACATGTGTTAAAAATTATAGCCTGCAGTTTTTTTGTTTGACAATGCATTATTTTCAACTGGAAGTGTCAGTTTCTAACCTTCTGCCAAGAATATTTTGTAAAGGGCAGTAAGTAATAAGTATTAGTTATTAAATACAGTGTCTTTTGAAATTTGAACAATACTATATGTGCAGGAAAAGTCATAATATATAATGTTTCTCTTTCAAAAATTTTCTCCTAAGACAAAATGATCAACAGATGGTTACCTCTTAAAAGGAAAAGAAGTTTGCTTGAAATGGGAAAAATCCCCTTTTCTCACAGATGTATTTCACAGCATTTCTTGCTGAGGCTTCCCCTAGCAGATCACTTTGCTTCTCTAGCTCTCTATGTAAAATGTAAGTCTTCAAAACATTTCAGTTTATCTCATGTACCATCCTCTGAAGCAGAATCAGGGTGGCACCTGTCCTTCTCCCACCCAACTATGGGGTTGCCCAAGTTTGCTTTGCTACCTCAATTCAGCAGGCCCCTATTGGCTTCCTTTTAAATGCAGCTCAATGGTTATGTTTGTTTGTTTTTACTGTTTTGATGATTATCCATTTTTACAAATTACAAAAATATTTCACTAGAATCTTCTTGCTGCAGCTTTCTGTATTGTGATCAATGTCAATAGACAACCCTCTTTAATTACTGAACTGGGTGATTAGAGTTAATAAGCTATGAGATGTAAATACTGCCATTTCAAATGAGCGAGAAAGCACTTAGAAAACCAAAGCACTGAACTTGGACATGCTCTACTGAGAGATGTGCAAAGCAAGTGCTTTAGTGTACTCCTCGTAGTAAAGTAGAATGCACCTCGTTACTTTAAACAAGAAGATAGAGCAGGAGGTTTCATTTTTTGTGATATTCTTCTAAAAGGTGCAGCTAAAAACTGCCGTATTTTCACATCACAAAATTCTTGTATTTATATTTTCCACTTCCCAACCAAAGAGACATTTGTGCTGTCATAAAAATACTTTATAAACAGACAGTTTTGGTTTCCACTTTTCTTCTGTAAAGGAAAACTTCTAGGCTTTCAAAGGCAGCAAATTTACACAAACTCATCCGCTGATTTTAAAAATGGTGATAGGAAAAAAAAAAAAGAAAAGCCTTCTTTGTCTATGAAGTTTATATTGCTTATCTTAAATGTTATAAACTCTGATACTGGCTTAAAAACTAAGAAATAGCACTGGAACAGGATATACACAATGGTATTAAAAAGAAATTTCTTTCTATATTATGGTTCTTTATACTTCTACCTGTAAAGCCTGCTCGTGCAGATGGCTGCTTGCATTCACAAGTGCATCTGTGAAACAGTAATATCTTTCTGGCCTTTTTTTTTTTAATGGGTTATATTTTGTTTTGAGTAAGACTTAGCTACTTGGGAGGGGAATGGATTTTTTAATTTGAAATGAACTTTTCATTAATGCCCTTATGCCTATTTTTAATCTTTTCAGAACGTATCTGTATCTGTTAATGTTATAGTGTTTTTGTAAACTCTTTAAAATAATAATAAAAAACCTTGTTATGATCACAAAGCTAGGAAAGTGGTGCCTAATTACGGCCTGGATAAACTGCTAAACTGCACTTAATATCTATCTGTTGTCAGCAAAGCAATTTGCCAGATGATATCTTTAAATCCTTTCCTCAAATTGTTTTCTGTACAAATTATTGTAAATGGTTATATTTAAGAGTCCATTCAAAAGAGCTGATGGTTTTGCCTCTTAAAAAAAAAAAAAAAATCAATTAGAGCTAAATCTGTGTTGCGATGATCAGGATTTATTTGTTTTTTCACAAAGGTCTCCATGATCAGTTTTCAGACAATCCCTAGCAGCACAATATTTTGAAAGCAGCATGTGATGGTCGTCTGCGTTATTTTATTAGCGTGGCTGACCAGCGCTCTTACAAGGTTATTCAGCTGTTGCCCAGAGGCTTTTTTTTCTCAGCCGCCCTTGTGCTGATGGCTGCATCTTCGCTCCTCCCTTCGTCTGCTCAGGAGAAAGCTCCTCTCTTGCTGGAACCCACTAAGCCGGCCCCAGCCTCCGCAGTGGGATGGGGCGAGGGTCCTCTCCTCTGCCATGGGTGTAACAGGCAGAGAGTGGCATGAAGACCAGTGGGTGTCCATGGCTCTTGGTCACGGTTCTGCTCTGCTCTTCTGCTGCTGTGCTCACCTTGTAGTTGTTCCTCAGCCGTGCTGCCAGCACTGGGGCTTGAAGGCATGGGGTGAGGAGAGCGCTGCTCGTCCTCGGGCTGCACGAGAGGGTGAGATGATGAGCATCCTCTCATGGGTTCGCTTGTGCTAGGGTCATGCGAGTGGGGCGAGGTGAGTGTCCTGTCGTGGTCTTGGTTTCCTGTGGACTCTGCAGTTCCCATGGACAGAGGGAGGCTGCAGGAGCAACTGCCTGGCAGTTCTGGGACTGGTGACATCTGTTTGTGATGGTTTTCATAGTTGTAGTTTCTCCCTGTAGACTATATTTCTTCATATCTCAAGGACTGTAGTGTCAGTTCTGAAATTGGGAAATTTTCATCTCTACCCTTCTTAAATCTTTTTGCAGTGAGAGATTTCAAGTCAAATGTGTTTCCGCACTCTTTTCCCGAGAAGGCAGATTTGCATATGCATTAGGTTCATTTTATCAGAATACGCACACAGCAATGACACATCTCATTGACAATGTGCTGTCTGATGGATAACTCCATACAAAACACATATTTGAAAGGAAAATAGGAGGAGGAATAGTATTAAGAGTCTGTACATAAGTGACATCATGTTTTGTGAAGATGAACTGCTGGAATGTCTTGCCCTACTTCATATTTTTGGATTATTCAAAGATTCAACAAGTGTCTTGAAAGTGTAAGAAATTCATTGCTGTACAGCATCACTCTACTGCAACTACCGGGACGAAGTCTGTCCTCACCTGTAGCAGTGCCTTGCTTTACTTATTAATTATTAAGATAAAGGGGGAAAAAAGTCACTTGGGTCTTGTCTGTTCCTGCCAGCATTGATTTTTTTTCAGTACCGCATCTCCACATTGGGTTAATTTCTGTCTTGCATCCAGGCAGTGCTGTATTTTTGTTTTTTCAAAGGTTGTGTTTCAAAGGAGTGTTTAAATAGCAGGTTTTTAATTTCTCTCTCCCAAGACAGGAGGAAACAACTATGCTGTGTTTGCACCTGAGAGTGCTGTCATGGCCCGTCCGTGCACCCTGCCTTTGCCAGGCTTAGTCCTCCCTCACCTGCGTGGAAGGAAAAGCAAGGGGCACTGTGGTGTTAGAGGATGTCAGGGACAAAGATGTGGGAGATTTAAGATGCTGAAGTGTGCTAAGATGCTAAAGGCCCTGTGAGAGGATTGTGGTGCACGTGCACTACTTGCCATCCTTCTCATTGCCTTTCATAGATCTCTTTCTGTTTCCCTTCTTGCTTTCTGTTCTCTGATCGCAACAGTTATAAATATCTTAACATATATGTAGCTCTGATCGAAGGAACATGATTTTCTCTGTAGGCAAATGTGGAGAAAAAAAAGACTATTTAATTTAAAAGGAAAGTATAAATAAGTTGTAATGGTATTTCTAGGAGGTGACGTATTGCTTCTCAAATTTACTTTTTTCTCCGAAGAATGCATAAAAGCAGCAACATCTCCAAAGCAAAGAACTTCAGCCCAAAGATGTAGTGGCATGAAGCTCAGTCATCCTGACTGAGTCATCACTCATTTTTTCTTTTTCTATAGTAATAGGATACTCTGGGGTTACATTAGTAATTATTGTTATTTAACAACAGCTCTGTCTTTGTACTCACTGATGCTGGTGCAAAGATCACGCAGAAACATGCTCCACTGCAACTGGGAGCACAAAACACTTGTAATCTGCCTTAACTCTTTGGGTTAAAACTCTCAGTGCGATATGCATGATCTTTAAATTCCTGCCTCAGTTTTTCCATTTGTAAACAGAGCAGTAATACTGTCTTTGTACCTGCCAGGAGGGCCTTTGAAGGGTCTGCTGAGGATCTGTCAATGAGGCGCTTTGGAGAGTGTCTAAGGGAAACCCCATGGAAGGGAATTATGAATTACGTGCTCTCTTCCTGGCCCCCTCTAGCACCCATCCATGAAATCTCTTAGTAATAAGGTGCTGGCACTATAATTTTGTAATATCCTGGCATTCTTTATGCAAATCTACGTGCTTAGGCACCCAGTTACCAATATATTTATGAGGTGTCCTGGTTTTCTTGAAAAAGTTGGCTGGTGGTCCACTCAGCAGGCAGATTGTGGCAATTATAACCCCAACTTTTTTTTGCAGATGGACAGAAACAGGGGCCTGCCCAAAAAAGCAGCTGAGTTGAGGCTGCAGTCTTGGCTGCAAATTGTAATATATCTAATTCTTGGATGCTGTGCAAAGCCCCATGAGCCCATTAGGGATCTGAGGGGCTTCCAAGCTGAGGCAAGTGCTGCCGGTAGCACAGTGCTCCTTGCACTCTGTCCCTGGGAGCTGGGAGGGAATGAACCTCACATGCGATTTGGTCACGTTGCTCAGTATGCTGCTGGGGAGGGCTGTGGTAGTGCAGTCGTGAGCGTCCGAGCAACTGCAGAGCTTTCATCAGGACTTACTGCCTTCTGCTTGTGTGGTCAGTAGCACGGAGGACGTCTTTGCGGCATCGCCGTGAAGGTGTCTCCGGGGATGAGCTGGGATTGCGCGTTTACGGCCTCAAGAGGTGATGCCAGTGCTCAATGCCTCCCCGGATCAGCTACATAAGTGCTCGTGTGGTGCTCTGCAAGAAGAGCGGGGTAAAATTGTTCATTCGAGCCCCTTTTTTTTTTTTTTTTTTTTTTTTTTTTAAGAGAGAATCAGTACGCTAAAATATTTTTAAATTCTCTTTGGCTGAACTGAATTGTTCATGTAGAGCAAGAAAAGATAACAAAAATATCCAGAAAATTCCTGAGAGTTTCACTCTAGCATTTTCTGAGTATGACATTTCAATATTTTTATTCATAGTGTTTCATTCGGATGTTTTCGAAACAGAAAATGTGTTTTATTTCACTTGATTTTGTTTTTAATTTTCATTCAATTCTGTTTTTTAGTGTTTATTTTTCATTTAGTTTTAATCTAAATGAAAACATACTTTTAAGCAAATAAAGCATTTTCATCCTCAAAGGATTTCTGTTTTTGATATTCCAGTTTACCAGCAATTTCAGGGAAAAAGATCATCTTTTCTCAATTGCAGTTCAGGTTTTTTCTTCCAAATCTGTCTCTGACCAGGAAAACCCCATTTCAAGAATGTTTCTGCATAAGTTTGGCCAACAACAGCCCAAAGTTGAGAACCATTGTATGCAAATGTATGCCATGGCCGTGTATGCAAAATTAAGTTTTGCTGGGCAGAGGTGCTGGAGCAGGACTAGGCAGGACTAATCCTGGGTTACACCGCCCTAGAGAAGGGAAGGGATGGGGCCAACAACGGCGTTCTCCCAGACTTTGGTATCCAAACACGAAATGCGTGTGCATCAAATCTGCTTTGGCAAACTGTCATTTTCATTTTTTCCATGCAGGTGCTGCTGCTGCCAAACCTGGATGCAGTGAGCAGAGCCTGTCCTGAGACACCCGCACTTCTGCCCTGAGATTTCCCAGGGAGGGAAGTCGGACCATCTCCACATCTGTCTGATGATACAGCCTTGATTTACCTGTGGTGGTGGTGTTTATTTTCCTGTTCAAATCTTTTTCAAAAGCCTGTATATTACCCTATTTTGGCATCCCTGCTTCCTCCAGGCAGCGCTCGGGGGTAGTGTCATTCTCCATGCAGTAGTTGATTTTGGGAAATAGAATTGGTTCATAGATGGAACCATATCTTGTCAACTAAAGGTTTAGGCATAGATGTTTAATTTCTAATTGTGTGAGATACTTGTAGGTGACTGGCTTTGCTGGGGTGAATTATCCAGGAAATCAGTTAGGCATTTATGGTTGTCCTTATATTGGAAAAGATGCCAAAATGGTCGTATTCCCTTGAAGTCTAACATACCTTGTGGTATGTTAGTATGTGGTATCAACACTTACACAGTGTTGATGATCATAAGGATTTCCATAATTTTTTGGCAGACATCTTTTCTATTTGTGTATCTTACTCTTAGTGTTCACAGAATAAAACCAGATTATTCAGCTAAAAAAAATACTGTGATCAATCACTGATACAGTCTATCAAATGTCTCAGTCAGCCTCTGGTCATTACAGTCTTTTTTTTTTTTTTTTTTTTTTTTTTTTTTTTTTTTTTT